>JANHFK010003103.1:86525-96625 GCA_036250565.1 Sibynophis collaris | reverse complement strand
GAAAAAGTGTGTCTTGAGGGCTCGGCGAAAGAGGCGCAGGTCTGGGATTGTTCGAATCTCGGGGGGAAGTTCGTTCCAGAGGGTCGGTGCCGCCACAGAGAAGGCTCTCAATTAAAGAATTGTTGCATATTATTAGTGGGATAGAATAAATTATTTTAAAATAACCTTTATATCTTCCATTCATAGGACCAGAACCAATACCTGTGATATTTTAAAATCTTTTTATCAAAACTTCTTGTGCATGCATAAAAGGCTTAAGGAACTAATGGGGATTTAATTAATAGTTATAATATAGTTAGAAGAGGGATATATTTTACAATCTGAATGTAATCCTTGATTTGAACAATATTTTGGCAGTGGTTTAAAAATAACCTATTCATGAATTATAAAATGATATTTCAAACTATACTGGAAATCCCCAGACCTCATATTGCTTTCATGTAATAATTTGTATTGCAGTGTTATGTAGGAATTGTAGCCAGTCATTAAATTCTTACTATTTGAGAACTAAAACCTGATGAATGACTAGAATGTCTTTTTTTTCTACTAGGACAAAAAGATAGCACTGTTATGAAAACATGCCTCCAAAATTCAAGCGCCACCTCAATGATGATGATGTTACTGGGTCAGTCAAAAGTGAGAGGGTGAGTGCATAGGGGATAGTTATTGTATGATTTAAATGGTGTATGATGAAATGGCTGTAGTAATGCGTTTAGAAGATTCTTGGAAATAATTGCTAAGAGTTGTATAATATTTAAAGAAAGCAGCTCTTTATCAAATTCAGAACTGCTACTACTACATTTGTGTCTAAAACATCTGCCATGTTGCTTCTGAGTTGTAAGGGTTAGCCAGTGGCATCACTGTTGCCCAGGTGATGCCCGAGGGGGCTCATTTCATGTCCCTGTTACCTTTCCAGTGAGGTGGTACCTAATTATCTACTTTCATTTCCATGCTTTGATGTTTCTTAAATTGTTGGAACTCAGATCAACCCCTTTCTGTATTCATGACCTACAGGGTCCAGTCAATCCTCCACTGGTTGAATGATGAAACTAGTCTTCTCTTTAATATAAGACAGTATTAGGGGAGTTGTATACATTTTGTACAGTTAGATTGAGATAACTGTTGATAGTTCCCCCTCATCCAAGGATTTTTTTTTAAGATCAGAGGGGAAAAGATTGAAATTCTGGTAAAACAAACTAGAAATATTAAGCAAAAGCAATGAAACAGATTATATATTATATTACATCTTGAAAATAAAACTATATAAGTTATTTGACAAAATCAAGATTGGCACTCTTAATTATTTTTACCTTTCAAAGCAATTTTTCAGAGCACTATATATACTTGCAGATAAACCAAGGATTTTAGGTGCCAACATACATCCACAAAATTGGGTTTGGTTTATCTGTGAATGCACTTATCCATGGGTGTATATATAGTAATAGTTTTTAAAAGTACATGTGTTTCCCATCTATACTCACAAGTCCATCCACAAATTTAAAAAATCCTCAGATTTTTAATCAAAATACCATGAAGGTTATCTTATCTATGGTGATACGTTTTTCATGGCATTCTGATTAAAAATTTGAAGGTAGGCATATGTGTGGATGGGCATATTCATGATAACATTATTTATTCAAAAGGAAGACCTAATGATTCTGTATTGTATTGTCTTTGTGTGGATATCAAATACCATATATCAGTGGTCCCCAACTCCCCAGGCTGTGGACCAGTCACCAGTCCATGGCCTGTTAGGAACTGGACCGGGTAGTTGGAGGTGAGCAGTAGGTGAGCGAGTGAAGTTTCATCTGTATTTGCAGCTACTCCCCAGTGCACTTTGCCGCCTCAGCTCCACCTCAGATCATCGGGCATTGGATTCTCATAGGAGCGCAAACCCTACCATAAACTGCTCATGAGAGTAATCTAGATTGTGCACTCCTCCCCCACACCCTGGCCCATGGAAAAATGGTCTTCCACAAAACTGGTCCCAGATACCAAAAAGGTTAGGAACCACTGCCATACATTGTGTTAATGGTATTACATTCTGACATTGATTGATTCAATCTAGAAATATTCTTTTGAAATTTCTTTTTGAATGAAAATACCCATTAGTAGAAATATTCTTTTTCATAGATGTTTCAATCTTCTATATTTGCAGAGAAACCTCCTAGAGGAAGATTCAGATGAAGAAGAGGACTTTTTCTTGTAAGTGTCTCCAAATCCTATCTTCTATTCTATTTTCTTGTAACTATCAAATCCTAGGTCTTATGCATCATTGTTTCTGCCTATTCTCTGTGCTTTGATCTTAAAGGTTCCTTATAAATACCAGGCAAAGTATTGCACAACTTACTGTGATTGATTGTCATTAATAGCTACTACAAACTCTTCAGTGTAAGGCTGAAAACTCTACCAGATGTCTTTACATAGCTTCCAGGAGTGGGCTGTTTCTTCTGAATATATAATGCTTTCAGATTTCAAATATCTGTCTGTTAATCAGCCATATAATTTGCTATTCATCCTAGGAGATAAAGGTAACAATTTAACTTTAATCATTTTGTAGGAGAGGGCCATCAGGTCCAAGGTTTGGACCCAAAAATGACAAGATCAGACAGTAAGTACTTTGTGGAAAGTAAAATCTATTTTTGCTTTATTTTCATGTTCCGCTAATGTAACTGTTCTGTGCTCATACTTTATTAGGTGAAATGAATTACTGTTTCCTAGACTAGAGCTAAGCCTGTTCATAAAATAATGAACATTGTCTTTTGGAAAAATCACATTTCTTTCAGTACTTTAATATTTTAAAAATTATCTTTCAGACAATGTCCCTCTTGCTATAAATTATTTTCACTACACAATTTCACAGACAAATATAAATAAATAAACTCAAAGTGGTAGGGAAAATTAATTAAAAGTAGGAAAAGAATAACTTTACCAATTACAGAGAAGTAACAATTGGAGTTTATGCTGTATGCTTTGGCAAAGTCCTAATTAATAGTTTCTTTTGTTGGGGATTAGAAAAACTATCCTCCTTCATTGCACATTTTTCAGTTTATTTCCCTTGAGCCAACATCTTACATATTTACTGTAACACAGGACAGAATCTGTAAGCCTTCTAGAAATACAGGTACTGTAGTCCTTGTTTAGTTGTGACAGCTCGGTTATTAAGCGAAGTGGCTGCTAACTGATCTGTGACTGTACTTATGATCTTTCTATCCTTCGTTTTACAGACCTGCAAAGGTCTTAAATGCAAGGAATAGTTGCAGTTACATCTCTGTCATAACTGAACATTTGCTAAACAAGACAATCACCAACTGCTTTTCTTTGCTTCTTTTTTAACTGCTTCCGTGTATATGAAAGTTATATATTCGTTTTTACATATATTGGATATGGGCAAACATTTTATAACTGAAGAGGATGATCTGCCTTTAATTCTTAGACTGTTCCAAATGCATAATTTTTATTCCTTCACTCTCAGTGATATACAGAAAAGACAAAGGAAGTGGGATATTATGTTGTATTCCCATATCACAGTTATTAAAAACAAGGAATTCCACCCTGTCAAGAGTATTATCATCTTATTTTATGCTTTAGTTTTATTCTTTTCCCCAATATGCCAAGAATCTCTCTTGTAGTGTCAATAGAAGATGTGACACTCTAATTGCTTATGCAATGAGGAATACAGGAAATGAAGTAATATCCAATTACGTTACTAATTGCCATTTCCTTTGCCTGTTATAATCATTGCTATATTTGATGGTATGGTATGCAGGAAACAACCTATCTCAATTTGGAATCTGGGTTAGTAGACACTAGAAATGTGAGTTTGAAGTGTCACATTTTGGCCTAGTTTTAACTTGACTGGTAGAAGTCCAATGAAGAAATAAATATCATCACTATATTGATGATCCCCAGCTCAGTATTCTTTTCAATGGGTGATATATATACTCTGAAAGTTTTGAATGTTGGATGCAATGATGGACTAAGTGTGAATTATTAAACTGAGTCTTCATGTAGGGCAGTGATGGTTAACTTTTTTGGTGCCAAGTGGCCAAAGCATGTGTGATCCCCGCAGTTTCTCCCCCACCCCTTCCTGCCCAGACTTTCTTCTCCATTCCTGCCTCCCGTGCCTTCCCCAATCGCCACAGTTTTTCTCCAATACGCCCAGGCTTTCTCCTCCATTCCTTCCTGCCATGCCTTCCCCAATCTCTGCAGTTTCTCCTCCCTACCTTTCTCCTCCATTTCTGCAATGAAGAGGCACCTTCAGAGGGTGGAACCTGGGGAGATCAGGGAAGGCACGGGCAGCAGGAATGCAGGAGGAAGGTAGGGTGCGCTAGGAGGAGAAAGGTAGGGTGCGCTGGGGGGAACTGCGGAGATCGGGGAAGGCCTTGCGCATGCGTGGCAGAGACCTGAAGACCAGTTGGCCAGCGGGAGGCACGCACATGCATGATGGAGCTGGGATGGGGGGCGATGGCTGGCATGCCCGCAGAGGGGGCTCTAGGTGCCACCTGTGGCACGCATGCCATAGGTTCGTCATCACGGATGTAGGGAAACCCAGATGGGACACTATAGTCATTAAATGAGTTTCTTTAATCTGAAGCTCTTGTTGTTTTGGATGGAGTTTCATATCTTGTTAAGGCACAAAGTTGTGAATGCCAGAAGCACTTTATACCGCTTTGACTGATTCTTTGCCATTTTCTGTTGATTAGTCATGAAAGAACAAGTTAGTTCTCTACTGTATTTTGTGAAACTTACTTTTGTTAAAGGAAAAAATTCTCTTGATTCTATTCTTATCATAAAGTACATTGGCTTCCAAATGTTTTTTTCCCTTCTTAAAACTGTCTGGCAGTATTTTTTTAATGATCAGAGATGAAGGAGAGAAATACTCTGCAAGTTCCTATATGTCACATCCATGTAACTCATTCTGCTTTTAAAGAGCAAGTCATGATTTCTATGTACCGGTATCTTCCTATAGAAGGCAAATTTGACCACCATAAGCTTATTTAGAGTATTGTAGTATACAAAATAATAACTGGTTTGGTTATCAATGCTGTTTGATAAGTGTATATTAGCTTCACAACAACCATTGTGATGCTTTTTTTTTTTTAGTCACAATTCGAGATTCTTATTCTTACCTAAAAAGATGCCAGAATATCTAAAATATTGCTTGTGAACTATTGTGGGCATCAATGTGCACTTGAGAATTCAAGAAAGGATGAGCAGGATGGTTAGTGGGATCTAACAAGTATTATACTTTGATATATTCTCTTTACATGCTTACTTGCAATTTTTTCAATTTATTCATTAAGTTGAGTTCAATTCAAGTTCTGCCTTAATCAAGATTCAATATTGGACTTGGGCAGATAATTATCAATTCAGATGTCTATTTGAAAAACAAATTGACATGTTGCTATTTACAGTACATTATTTAACAATAATATAAAGAATTTAAAGACTTTGCACATTAAAATATTTGTTATTAACTATATCACAGTTAATTCAGACTCAGAGCTGTTGAATAAATTGGGCTACAACTCCCATCATTCCCACTTAGCATCTAGACTACCCACGCAGGATATCGGTCAGTAGCATTTTCTGGTATTGATGATGAATTCCTTGGTCATGTGATGCATTCTTATGTATATTTTTAAACCAGAGTTCAAAACCAGGTTGATGAAGTTATTGATGTCATGCAAGAAAATATCACCAAGGTGATAGAGAGAGGAGAGCGGCTGGATGATTTGCAAGATAAGTCAGGTTGGTTCTTTTCCTCTTCCCTTTTAGAAGGTGAAACTGAGTTCCAGGAACATCATGTCTCTCATATTACCAGATCTCAGCATATTTGGTTTTCATTATCTGTTTTTTTGTTTTAGGTTCCCTGTTGCATGCATGGGATCCTGGGTACATAACAGTGTACTCTTGTGTTTGTTTTAGAGCTAGCTTGTTCAAGGGAGATTTTTTTTTTAAAAAAAAGCTCAGTTTACCATGCTCTCTAAGAAAAATGGCTCTAAATATCTCATAAATCTATGAAAAGGTAGTCCTTACTGCTAAGTGTAATGCGGAGAGACAAAAATAGCTAATCATAGGAAATAGACTTCCTATTTTTGTGCTACAGATGAGTCATTTCTCTTGTTTGTCAGTGCTCCCTTACAGTTGCAGATTGCAGCCTGCTAGAGGGCATCGTGAGACTTACTACCTTGATTACGCCTTTTATTATTGGGATGCAATTCTGTAAATGATCTTTATTTATTATATTCCCATCCACAGCAATTAAAAGATTCTTGGTGGCTTGTAGTGTAAAGTATACTAAAACATTCATG
Organism: Sibynophis collaris; assembly: GCA_036250565.1. Classification (NCBI taxonomy): domain Eukaryota; kingdom Metazoa; phylum Chordata; class Lepidosauria; order Squamata; family Sibynophiidae; genus Sibynophis; species Sibynophis collaris. The sequence continues at coordinate 90,308 of JANHFK010003103.1, read as the reverse complement.
GTATGATAATAGTAAATATTGAAAATTAATAATTAAAATCATCCACAATAACTATCAAGATGTGAAAACCAGTAAATAAGTAGCAATGTCTCTTAATTCAAAAGTTCTACTAAACAACTTTGTCTTCATTTCCAAACATAGTAATTATAGAACTAATGATTTACAAGAGAGCTTGTTAGTAATATAGACTACATGTAGTCCTTGCTTGCCAATGGTAATTGGGATTGAAAACTCCATTGCTAAACAATGCAGTGATAACATGCAATGTTGCATGACTAGCTGACTTATGTTTTGGCCATCCCAGTTGCTGTTGTAGACAAATCCTGCTTGTTTGCAGCATCCTGATTGCCATTCACAATCTTCTGCTGCTTTCCCCATTGTTTGTTAGAAGCCAGCACTGAAGGTTGCAAATGGCAAACACGTGAGCACAGATTTCTATGATCTTGTAATTGCAAGCCAATATTCGGGGTTTTTTGCAGTCATGTGACTGCAGGAACACTGACAGTTGCAACCACGAGGACCTATTTTTTAATCCTAGTTCAGCACTATCCTAATTTTGAACGATTGCTGAACAAGAACTACCTAGAACTAACTTGGTTGTTTTTCTTGGATTTCCTATAAGGAAAGAAATAGTGCAGAATTCTCTGTATCTGTTCAAGACCCTGGATTGGGGTTTTTTTTAATCAGAGTAGAGGCAAAGGTTATATCTTACCACTATAGTAGATTGTTTAATTCCATTTCTCTGTCTCTTTATTTGATGCAGAAAGCTTATCAGATAATGCAACAGCTTTTAGTAACAGATCCAAACAGCTCAGAAGACAAATGTGGTGGCGAGGCTGCAAGGTAAGGCTTATCTTGTTTCCTAAATATTGCAATTGTGATTTATTTGACCAGTTCGGTTTATTTCTTTTACCTTTCTCTACCTTTTGATTTTATCTTTTAAAATATTTTTTATTAAAAGGTTTAGGTAGAACAGCAAATGATAATACTAACTGAAGAAGAAAAAGAAACAAGATGCAAAAAAGAAAAAACCCCTAAGAAAACAACTTCTCACTCTCATCACAAGTTTCATAATCTCTTCACTTCTTAATTAATAAATATAAAACTCTTCATCTCATAACTCAAGTCTTAACTTTATGTTGCCTAGAAATCAGGCAACTCAATTTTAGCATGGTTCTGATCCCTAATTTGAGGGATTCCTTATCTTTGCAAAAGAGCTTCTTCATCTACATGAAAATACAAATCAATACAAATAGGCAAAGCAAATATTTATATTTTGTACTGTAGTTATTTATTAACAGGGAGAGTCAAATCTTTTTATAGAGTACAGAAACAAATGACGTCAGGAAACAACTGATCAAATAATAAAAGACACTGATAACATGTGAGAATTGAACAATAGAAAACATTGATTCTAGATAACATTACACAAGTGACAAATTTATGCATTATGTTACATCCTTTCCCAGATGAATTTGTATCTTTCTTGAAACTTGTAAGTGCATTCAAAGACTTTCAGAATATACTCTCTGTTGTTTAGTTCTAAAAAGGCAAGTTCTTGCATACCAAAATAAATTATCTTGGGTAAGAAGAAAATCATTCTTTCCTGAAATTAGAAAAGAGGCCTAGATAAAATGTTAATAAAGCCTAAAATTCTAGATAACATAGATAATTCCAAAACATCTTCTCCAATCCAGATATTGGCAAAAGGTCCAAACAGAGCCCTATAATAATATTTTTAAAAGGCATAAAATGATCCTGGTATACTAGTGTAAACAAAAAAACTAAGAAGGAGCATTTCTCCATTCAAAAAAACCAAGCTCACACATGTGAGCTGAAATCTTGTCTTGCTTTTTACTATTTATTTTAAATTCTTAAAGGTTATAAAGATATATCTTCATTTTCTTACATAAAGTATTGAAGGCACATGATGTTTGCAATCTTGTCACTTTGAAAGTGTCTAACTTCTTTGAAGCAATTAATAGACAACTTTAAAAGTGATTAGCAAGAGAAGTGCAAAATTCCTTTAAAAAGCTTGTGTGTAACTATGGCAAATTCCCTTACCTCCCAGTTCTCCCACTCTCAGAAGACTGCTGACTTGCAGTCTCGTAGTAAGGATCAACTGTAAGGAAAACAGCTTGGGCAATGCCACATCCACTCTTTGTCCAGAGAAGTTCAAAGATCCAATCTATTCATTGTTCATGGTGCAAACACCAACTCCGCTTTTCATAGAGCTGTCTTCAGTCTGCAATCTTTCCTAGAAGTCCTATGTCTTGCAATTCTGTGAATATTCAGCAAAAAAAAAAACCACTTATGTCAAGAAACCAGACACAAAACCTGTCCTCCATTACTATCTTGTAGTAATCAGTAGTACAATTGCAAACTGTGGTTTACTGCTTAAAAGCAACCATGCTTTATTGATTCACTTCATACTTTAGAGTGTCTAAAAGTGCATTATGTCTGCCATGATCTCAATTTGAAGGATGCTTCCAAGTGCAGGCAAGCCAATGAGCACAGCTTTTTGAAAGAATTGCTGCTTAGTATGATATAAGCATCTTGATATGCTCTGAATAAACTTTTCCCCTTCTATTGTTGAATAGCCCTAATAAATACAGCTAGGCCTTGATTACCTAACTCCATCACTAAGCAACATGTTCATAAAGTATGGCATGTGATAGTGACTTACAGTTGCAATTTCAGCAGTCCCAGTTCCCCCATTAGGTGAATCTCACATTGTCACAATGTCCTGTGGTCATGTGATCACAGCTTGCAATCTCCTTCCAGCTTTCTCATTGACTTTGTTGGAAGCCAATAGTTAATCTTTCAAACGATAATCGGGCAACCGCAGGACACTGCAGTGGTTGTAATTGAAAGCTGATTGCCAAGTACCAACCACATGATTATGGAGATGCTGCAGCAGCCACAACAGCAGGGAATGGTTATAGGTCCTCTCACTCAGCACTTTGAATAGTTGTTCAACGGGAACTACCTACCCACGTTCTGGTTGTAACATGATTTTGACCCTTGAGGTTAGGACAGATTAAGTTATTTTGAAACTGTCTAACCACTTTGAATTATCTGAGCACACTCATTATTATTGGCATGCTGTTGAACCTGGATTAATCTGATCAATTGTGTCTACAATTGGGAATTAACTACATACTTTTCTGTGTGTTAATTTGCAGATGAAGGCAATTGTGGCTTTGGTTGCTGTTGTTGTCTTGCTAATCATTATTGGTGCGTATTCCTTTCTGATATTCTTCTAAAAACAGTAAAATAAGTAAATAAAATGTTCTGCATTGGTGTTAGTACTTTGAAATAGTCTGACGATATTCTTGATTGGTAAAAAGAAAACTTACCTTTTCCTTCAGTCTTTCTGCTTTGATATCTGGCTCCTTTTGTTTTTTGGCCATTGATGTAAAGTTTGCTTCAGATCTTTTGCTTTAATGGGGATACACTCTTAATGCTAGAATATTTGGGACACTCCATTCAGTAATGTTTAAGAATAAATGGGAACCATTTAGCCAGAATTAAACACTTTTTAGGAATAACTAACTAGGTTTATGTAATTTTCTTGTCTGGAATTTATTAGATGAATTTAGCTGAAATGCTTTATAAACCCTATTTTATTATTTATTTTATGTTAACCTATATAGTTATAAGTCATTAAGATAATTATAGTTAAGCCATGAGTTACCACAGTAAGTACCGTATTTTTCGGCATATAAGATGCACCTTTTTACCCCCAAAAAGAGGCTCAAAATTTGGGTGCGTCTTATATGG
>JANHFK010003103.1:52177-72952 GCA_036250565.1 Sibynophis collaris | reverse complement strand
CCCCACTCCAGGGGAAGGATACTGTCAAATCTCCATTCCCACTCCACTCTGGGGCCAGCCAGAGGTGGTATTTGACGATTCACTAAACTACTCAAAATTTCCGCTACCAGTTCTCCGAACTACTCAAAATTTCCTCTACCGGTTCTCCAGAACCTGTCAGAACCTGTTGGATTTCACCCCTGCTCCAGAGGCATATCAGGTTCAGAGATAGAAGCATCACTGGGGTGTTCTAGACCTTGTCAGGACCTTTTAACAATCTAGAATAGTTCATCCAGGTATCTCCACCTACCCATCAAAAATACGGCAACACTAGATTTAATAATAAAGAATCTCCATTTAGTTTCCTTAACTTGCAATCTTTTTGGAAAAATGGGATGGGATAGGGGGTGGGAATTTGAGGACTCTATATATAATTAGCTTTTAAAGAAAAATACCGCAAGTAGTCCTTGGCTTACAACAGTTCATTTAGTGATGGTTCAAAGTTACAATGGCATTGAAAAAAGGGACTTCAGACCGTTGCAGCATCCCCATGGTCATGTGATCAAAATGAAGATGCTTCGCAACTGGATTGTATTTATGACTATTACAGTGTCCCAGGATCCCCTTTTGCAACCTGGGGAAGCCAGATTCACTTAACAACTGTGTTACTAACTTAAAAATCGCAGTGATTCACTTAACAACTTTGGCAAGGAAGGTTATAAAACGAGGCAATACTCACTTAACAATTGTCTCACTTAGCAACAGAGATTTTGGGCTCAATTTGGTTGAAAGTCAAGGACTACCTGTATTGGTTCAAGTCAGTATCCAAACTAGAATCTTCAAGTCACTGAACTGTTTTACTTTGAGTAGGTCCACATATTGTATTAAGCCACAATTTAGATCTGATTTACTAAATAGACCACACTTGACTGAACTGAGATGGTATACTAAGACTGAATCAAACAAATCATATTATGGGTTAGCATATCATGTGACCCAGCCTTCTGTCATAATTTATATCTCTTCTCAGCCAACAACATGTTTATTGAGATAATCTATCTCAATAAAGTATAATTCCAGTCAAGCTGGTGCACTCTGTTTCCAGCCCTACCTCAAAGGGTTGACACAATTCCTTCAGATATTGCTGTTCCTACTTTTTTCACCTAGTTCAGTCTTTTTATCTTTTTTCATGCATAAACTCTATCTCTTATATTACTTACCTTCACTTGCTAATATCACCCACTGTCTCAAAGTTCTAAACAGATTACATCAATTAAGAGACATAGCTTCATCCACATTACTGCATCTACTTCCAAAATAAAGTACTGCATTATGTAATGTTTAAAAAAATATATGGTGAAACTCTCCCAGAACTGGTTTCATGGTAAGAAATCCTTCCTGATTCAGGATTAACCTATATTAACTGAAAACATCTCTGATTTATGATAGGACAAAGCCAACATTACTACGCCAGTTTAATCTGCTCCACCATGACATCCAAATCAAGCTACATTTACATGATTAAATTAATTATTATTGGTTATTGAGAATTCTGGTTTTTTTTTCTCCTTGCAGATCAAAATGTAACAGGTTTATGACAGACCGAAAAAAACCTACTGGATAACTCAGAATAATAAGTTATTTGTTGCCAAGCCTTCAAATATGCTTGTATCCAGTTGGGCCTTGTATCCAGTTGGACTTTCTCCAAGCTTTCTGCCATCCTTGATCTAGCCATCAACATAACAATCTCATCACTGCCATTGTCAAAATCAACAGCTTCTTAGGGTTTTAATCAGAAGGTGAGGGGACTCAAATGTTGTTTCAAACACTGTGGACATTTTTCCATTCCAAAGGTCAGTCTGGGCTTTGACAAAATTATCTCCAGGTGACATAAAACTCCCAAAAATCAGCAGGGTAATTATTTTATTCAGTCCTTAATCCACACAGAATTCTGAATTTCCATAAAACTATATTCTACCTGATACTGACATGATCTTTCTCACAGAAATATAGAAAAAGCCTCCACATTCAAATATCCATTTGAACAGATTTCTCTGTGCTGGGGAGCAATGAAATGCTAGGTAACACCGGGCAAATTGTAATCATCCATCTTCCAAAATCAGAAATCAGGAGAATTTTCCTGCAACATCCCAGAATTTCCATATTTCTTCTCTGTCGCAAACTCTCATTTTCATAAGCAAACATTTCAAACTAGAAATCTGTGAAATAGAACCCCTAGTTGGAGTTCTTGAATCATATTGGACCCCTACCCACTGCTGCCCAAAGAACATGGGTTGGTAAAGATAGAAGATAGATATTTTTCTCATCTTCTCTAATAAACTCCATAACATCAGATCAGATTTACATGTTTATCCAAGATTAAGTTTTGAATGTTTGCTCTTTGCTCATTTATTGACATTGGAGTATCTTTAATCAATGTGGACTATCATTGAGGCAACTCAAATTTTCTCTGCTTGTTTTCCTGCCTGCTATAATAAGCTGTTGCCCTGACAATAGCTCCTTTTGCTCCCTATTATTCCAATTATTATACTCTGTTTCTTTTTTCCTGTTCCTTTTTCAAGTATATATCTCAAGGCACTAAGCAGTAATTTTCTAAATTGTACAGGTGTTACACATCCACGACACAAATAAAATATACTTCTGCTATCTATCTAGAGGGCAAATCCAGGTACAAATTTACAAGAAGCAGTGTGCTACAGTAGCAGATGGCATCTTCCACTTGACATCATTGGTTCAAACGTGCAGTTAGCTTGACCAAAACTTTCCCTTCATTCAGTCTGTAAAATTGAAAATGAATGTATAGAATGCAGAACAAATGTTACTAATAAACACTTTGGGTATGCCAGATAAACAAATTTGGGTATGCCAGCCTGGACAGAATTTCAGAGCACTGGACAAAACACTCTTTGCTTTAGTAAAGTAACTAAACCCAAGATCCTTCTGAATGATTCCCATTTTCTCCCCCTGCCACACAGGTCAAGCATCAATGCCAGGTGATTTACTCCTCAGAAGCCCAGAAGAATGGACTTGAGCTGTCACTGCACGCCACCTTTAACACCACCCTTTTCAGATACCTCTTCCCATTTGTCCCATGGGATCCACAATTTATCTCCTCATGGCCTTAGTAGAGGATTGCCCTGCAGAGTGGGCCACTCTGTAAGATCTCACCAAAGGCTGCCTTGTCCTTGCAATCAGAGCTGCATGCGATGTCTCCTAGAGAACCAGACCTTTTCCACCAGTGATGAGAACTTATGCCCACATCTCATTAACAAAAGCTCTCCAGTCTGCTGCCAAGAAAACCAAAACACCGTCAGTCTTGAATCATGTGTCCATTCTCACCCTTTGTGGCTCTCAGCTCAAATAGAAGCAAGTAGGATACAGCCTTTGTTAGGTAGCTGTGCTGTGCTTTCCAAAGCTCCTGTGCAAGAGGTAACTGACCTATCTGAGCACCAACCGATGGTTGAGAACTGCACTGTTTACTCCCTCAATGCAAAGGATTTAGACTCTGCAGGGCAATGTAGACATTGTGTTCCTTCTGTACCAAAACATTATGCTATCTATTCATCACCCATTTCATCCAGTTACCATTTGCAAAATGAAAGTGGTCACCGATTCTCTAACAACATACCACCTGTGCTTGTTGCTCTGTATCCCAGGGAACGGGGTTTGCCACCTTATGTAGAACAACTAGCCCAAATTGATCGAACTCCCACACCTTCTTTTGCAGAGAGTTATCTGGCCTTCTCTGGCTAATAGACCATATGCCAAGAATACTGAAATTTTTGCTTGAGCTAAAAAGCCTGCTAATTCATCCAATCACTTGCTTAGTTTCATTTCACACTGTGCCCCTCGCTATGGAAGCTTGGCTTTGTTCACCCTGCTGCTTTGGACTGGCTGATCTGAGTGCTTAAGCATCATGGCGGAGATGGATTTGAACATCAAGAGAAGTGCTATGTCATACAACGCTGCTTCTTGAATTAAGGTTGGTGTGTAGGGTGGGTGCAAAAGTTGTCCCTTATGGTATTTATCAGCTTTATTCCTGGATCCTGTAATTCTATAGTCCAGGTAGCAGTAGCAATAGCATCTAGACTTATATACTGCTTCACAGTGCTTTACAGCTCTCTCTAAGTGGGCTAAGAGTCAGCATATTTCCCCCAACAATTTGGGTCCTCATTTTACCCATCTCGGAAGGCTGGAGGGCTTGGTCAATCTTGAGCCTGGTAAAATTCGAACTGCCAAACTGGTGGCAGTCGGCTGTCAGCAGAAGTAGCCTGCATTACTCATTCTAACCACTGTGCCACCACAGTTCTTGGGTTAGTAGTCCTAATTTGGCAACCACAACTGGGGCCCATAACTTGGTCATTAAATGAATGGTCACTAAGTGTAGCCAGGACTGTGTTTATGATCTGCTGTTTTGCTTTGCAGACTTCTGAAGGTTGTGAATACAAGGATTGGTCACAAAGTTACTTTTTCATCTTTGAAAAATTGCATTGTAACCTTGGTCACTAAAAGGGGCAGTTGCTAAATAAGGACTATCTGTACTCTTGAATAATTGCAAATAAATTTGTCCAAGTCTTTGCAACTAATTAACCCTTGTTTAATTTTCAGCAAACTGAGGTGCAGTGTTATGTCTTGTTCTTTTTAGTTTCAATTTTTTTTATCATATAAGCATCATACTTGAATACTTTGAAAGGCTTTCTGATTAAAATTTGCCTTTTGACTAAAAGGTTAGTGCTCAGAAGGGCCTTAATGTTGCTTCCATTGGTCATTCTATGCAATTTAATAGCACTCCCTGCTTGATAAGTGAAATTCAAACAGCTCTTATGACATATCTATACTGTTCCTCACAATTCCTCAGCTGAAAACAAGAACCGGCAGTGACCACCTTTCTGGCAGGCTCATCTACAAGTTCTTGGTTCTCACATGTAAGTTACCTATGGGCCTTCAAGACAACTCCTTTTCTTTTGCATTAATTTGCTTACATACTGAAGTTAGATGCAGTGTTTTAGTATTCTCACACCTAAATTTCAGTCTTAATTACACCATTGTATATAGTGTATTGTGTTCCTAAGTGGCCTTTGTTCCTAGGCAAATACTTATTCTGCTGTTTGCTTGCTTTGCAATCCTTTTTACTAGCAAACAGACATCTGATGGCTAATGTCACAAGTTTCCCAGGGAAATATATACTGCTTGTACAACTACAATTGTTTAATTCAACAGAGCATGTGAATGTAATGCTCTACTTTCTTTTCCAAACAACCTTATCCACATCCAAGGAATTAGATTACTATAGAGACTAGAGTGACAGTGGGCTCTCATGACTATAGGAGGGAATATTTGATAGTGACCAAAGATCAATTAAGCCAGTTTGATGTAGTGGATATGGCATCAGGCTAGAAATCAGGTATGTGAATTCTAGCCCTGCCTTAGGCACAATGCCAACTGGATGATCTTGGATCAGTCACTTTCAGCTCTAGGAAGAAGGGAGCAAACCACTTAAAAAAAAACCTGCCAAAAAAACTGCAGGGGCTTGTCCAGGCAGTCTCTGAAAATCAGACACAATAGAATGGAAGAAAAGAGACCAATTAAAAGACTGTTAGTGCCAGGAAATTTCAATATATGCTCAAAGGTGCTATCTACTCCTATCTAAGTGCATCAAAGTCAACTGTGAACTCATGTGTTGGCTCTGGATGCAATTTTTACTTTTTCTCCATGCATTAGTAGAAACTTGGTCATGAGCTTTTAAAAAATTGTATGTATGCCTCCAGTGAACTTAAAAGTATTCAGTAAGTGCCCTTTACAAATACAGCTATTATGAGGAAGGCCTTGGTAGTATCATTGACTGGAATCCTGATTGTGCAACTGCTGCTTAAGTGGGTTAGATTTTACCACTAATTAAAACACTTTTTGAGCTGTATTGTCTCATAAGTCAGGGGTGTCAAACTCACATCGTCACAGTGGTGTCATGTGATGTATTGGGACTCCCCTCCCCTTTGTTAAACTGGGCGTGGGCATGGCCAGCATGTAACGCATCCGACCCATGGGCTGCAAGTTTGATTTTTTTTTACTACTACTATGCTGATTTATTATTTATCTATGCTGATTTATCCCAATTCTATTTTTTATTACTGGTATTCAATCCTGGGAATTGGTTGAATTTTAGGATATGGATTTTTAAAATAAGTAATTGCATAATTCAATTCAGCTATGTCAAATAAAAAAAAAAGATTGCATCCTTATGAAGCTATCTTACACAAAATTGGTTGTGGTGTTTGCCATGCACAAATTCTTCTATGCAAGGATAAGGATTAAGTGGGATGTTTTCTTTACAAAAGTGCTTTCACAGTATGGTCATATGCCACTTTTAAGATCCCTCTGGAATTCTGCATAATTTTCTGATTTACCACATGAAGGAATTTTCTGAGTTTCTCCTCTTTGGAATTAGGCTTCTAAGAACAGAATTGATAAAGAGATGGTTTCCCAAAACAAAGATTTTAAGTCCATGACTTCTTGGGACAAAATTTAAGTTCAAAACATGACCCAATATTTTATGTAGAGAATATTTTATTAGTTTCTGTAATCAAACCCATGTAAATAAGACCTTACATATTTAATACAGTGCGTTACCCCTGTACAAATGAAAAAAAAAGTTTAAACTTTTCTAGACCAATATGGCTGTTAATTTCTGTACAATGCCAACTCACAGTACAAGTGGATATCTTTCTCCAAAGCTGACATCACAGCTAAATTTCCAAAAAAATGCAAATTATAATATTTATATAAAAAAGATAACCAACAGCATTTCACTAGGCATCAATAGCAGCAACAGACTTTTCCAGATTTTGCCATCATCTGAACAAAATTATACACATTACATTGTTTTTGATTCATTCTTTGTTCCAGAAAGGGGTTGGGAAAATTGTCAGAGAAAATAGTTCGGTATGATGTGCCATGTGGTGCCCTCCAATTGACTTGAAAAGTCTGAATAACTTCATTATACAGCTCTGCTATAGCACAGTCACAACTACATATTGTAAGCAGGAATGAGATATTTTACATTCACAGAAGTTATCATACAGTACTTTTCCTACAGCTATACTACTAAAGGATACAATTAAGAAGGCATTATTTGACTTGATTCTATTTTCCAGCACAATGAGCAGAAAGAAAGTGTGATGCAGCTCTGATATAAATATCTGGTTTTTGTGGCCCAAAATCAAATGCTTGCTGCTTCATACTCACAAATTGAGAAGCATTTCAAGGCCAAAGGTTTTCTTCTCAAGCACTGTCTAGTTTTAGCTCAATGTAACTGGCAATATAAAAGGGAGCCTCCCAAAACTGCCCTTCTGATTTTATATTAACATGGAGAAGCAATTAACATCTTTTTTTTCTCCAGTTAAATTCAGCACCATAATCAAACTGTAGTAGCAGCCATCTCCTGCCTTTCTTGGAAATCTGACATCAAACATTTACAAAATGAAATGGTGTGTAATGGGAAGTAGGGAGTGATTAAGCTGACTTTATTCATGGTCATAAATTCTCCTGCTCCATTTTGAAAGAACATTTTATTTGGACATGAGCAGCCCAAAATCAAACCCAGTGTTTTATCCCAGCATGGTCTTCTCCGATCTGCCCTTCTTCTCTAAATAAATCAGCAGCAAAAAGGAGAATGTTTACCTTTGGCTAATAAAAGGCCTCAGGAGCATTATTTAGTTTTGCACCATTGAAAAAGCAGACAGGTGCTTCAATCTAATTGATCACATTCATTCATGCAACAGCATACAAAATGTCCCATAGAAAAGTCCCACGATTCCAGATCTTTAGCACTCATAGCTGATCACATCTGTCTCTGTTTTTACTAGTCAAAGCTTTGAACAGGTATGCCTTGCCCTCTCTGGGCTCAAGGTTTGTTCGGCTGTCATTTCACTCTTCATATTTGTATGTAGACACATCGTTTTATGATTTTGTTTCTTCTGTCTTGATGGCCTGAGGTTTGATTGGACCAGTTCTAATAGGCTTGGGTGCTGTTGTAGCATTCTGTTTCTCTTCCACTTTGTCTTGACAGATTCCAGAGGTGGAGTCTGTCACTGCCTCTGGAGCTTTATTCCCATTGTCACCCACTTTCTGTATTTTGCCTCCAGGTGGCTTGCTCTGCTGCTGCTCAGAGAAAAATCTCTGTGTTGACTGAATGACTTCTGCTCTCTGCTTTGCCTTAATAAAAAAGGATTGTGACATTAAACAAAGCAGTCCAAAACAACCATAGGTACTTATTCTGCTCATTAGGGTTGTTTTTTTCATTCTATGGGCCTGAACTCTGACTGATATTTCCCACCAGCACTGTTTTTACATTTCCTTATATCTAAATTCTTCTAGTAGTAATACAAGAATTAGGAGGTTCAGTGATGATTTTGAGTACTGTTATCACAAATAGTAATTTAAATTGCCAGACAAGATATATAATATTAAGTAGTTTTCTTACAATATGAAAATAAATAGATAAATAAATATTTATCACAGACAGTAAGTTCATACTTTCTTCAAATGTTTCCCTCATTGGATACTATAAATTCATCAAGATAAGGACCATAAGACTACTGAAAGAGACATCTATTTACGAGTCAAGCTCTGAAATAAATATTTGAAGTTTTGTTTGTCTGGAATTAACTGATACAAAAGGCACAGAAAGTATACCTAAGAGCTCTTTTGTGGTCTCAGAATAGTTGGGGCAAAGAAAATGAGCTTACAGCTTGTGTATATAGTGTTAAGGGGCACAATGGGGCCATCATATGCCTCTAACTTTTAATACCTGAAGCCCCTCCCCAAAAAGGATGTTGGGAAATTTGCCTGGTACAAAATGTATATCCTTTTTCTTGTTTAGACAACTAGAACATTTATGATACTGGTTCTAAATAACTGTATTTATTCTAGTTTTATTAATCTAATATTCATTTAGCAATAGCAATAGCTTATATACCGCTCCACAATGCTTTACAGCCCTCTCTAAGCGGTTTACAGAATCAGCATATTGCCCCCAACAATCTGGGTCCTCATTTTACCGACCTCGGAAGGATGGAAGGCTGAGTCAACCTTGAGTCTGGTGAGATTCAAACTGCTGAACTGCTGGCAGCCGGCAGTCAGCAGAATTAGCCTGCAGTGCTGCATTCTAACCACCGCGTCACCAAAGTGTTTTGTTCTTTTTATTACTTAATATGCATTTCTATGCTTTTCCCTTGGAACTACTGCTGTGTTTTGAAAACAGAATAGCACATACATAATTCAATTAAAAGTTACTTATGATTAATTTATAAACTAAATACCTGCCAACTAGGGCTTGGACAAACAGGGTAACAAGAAGATTTTAGCAATATGTTGATAAATCAAGTGGTCTCACTTTTCTCAGATTAATACTCTTTCATGAATGAAAATAATGGAAAAGATTAAGAAAGTGATACCATCAATAAGTTCATCAATTTTAGATTCTTTCTGTTTTTATGACATCCCCACATGGACTTTGCAAGACAGCTCAATTTTAAGGGAAAAAGGTTTCATTGAAAAGAGTCTCCAAGTGCTTTTCTACCAATTTTATGGAGTGAAATGCAGCTATGGGTGGTTTTGCTTGAGTTTTAGACTTGAAAAAAACAAAAAAACACAGAGAATGAATACAGTTGACCAGATCTTAGACTGCATTACAAATAAGTAGGTGAACTTGAATCTATTGCTGGACGCTTAGTGATGGGTTCTGCTGTTTCTATTTGGCCACTTCAGAGGGAAATCTGAATCTTAAACAAAGAATAGTATCTTGCCTTGCAAGTTGTTAAGACTGTACTGTGGTTAACACAGCATGGCCATCCAAAAATACTAACCTTTATGTCTTGTTCAGCCTTCATCGCAGCCTGGGCCTGATTGCCTCTGACTCCAGAGAATGATCCACAAGGACCCCTCGCCACATGTGGCAAACGAGGGTGGCTCAAAAGACCTGTGGTCATCTGAGGTGGCATCTGACTAGCCAGTGCCACTGGCGGCCTCTGAACGGGTGCTGGGAAGGTGTTAGTATGTGGGGCTCTTACCAATGGAGGGACCAGGTTAGGCTGAGAGAGGATCTAAGTGGGGGAAAAAAACAACAACAACAAAAAAGAGAGACATTTAGCTGTTAGCAAACTGCCAACCTGATCATATGGTGGCTTTTCTGCAGGGAGCATGCCTCGTTATTTAACAGTGCCAAGTAATGGGTTCACTTTTTCTGTTAGGATTGGCTCTGTTTGGAAAATTCAATGTGGGAAAATCTTAAGGATACTGTGCTTAAAAACTGTAGTAGCACATCAGGGACCAAGAGGGGAGAACAGAGGGGCATCCTCAAATATATCAAGATGCAGGAACTGTTAGAACATAGATTTATGCCTCTAGGCAATATCCAGCAGCTGCAAATTTCATATGCAATATCCAAGGCAGTCTCAAGTCAAAAGTATACACCTCATCTCTCCCTATCAGAAACTTTACAGCATTTGCATTCTTTTAAAGAGGGATTGGTGTGGGAGTTTTTTCCTGCCAACTATAGCTATTTTAGGAATTTACTTCACAGCTGCATTTCATGTAAGCGACTAAGGGAAAAACAATCACTATCAGTTTCTGTACCATCTGAGTGAAATGGTGGAGGTTATGCAAAGAGACCTTTGCCCTCTGACAATTCCCATTCTTTCTGCACAGGAGACATTCTAAATACATTATGTTGTAAACAGTTGCTGGAGACATGAAGCCCTTCTCTGACAGGCTATTTTGTCCTTCTCCCTTCAAATGATTAACCTTGGATTATAATGAGAGCCATGTGGGGAAGTCTGTGGTCATCCATTTGTTGTCCAATTTCTCAACTTCACAAGCATAGATTTAACTGAAAACAAAATACATTCCTCCCAATACTAAAACATTCACATTAATTGTAATTATGGAGAGCATATTGAATAAAGCATCTGACTTATTTCAGGATCCAGGAAGTCTTAATTCAAAACATAATCAAGCTAATGAATATCCCATCCCACTGCAGAAAACCAGCTGCTGCCCACCTGTGGTGCAAATTGAGGAGGAAATGGTTGAGCCATTCTCACAGCTGCTGATTGGAATTGCTTCTGGTAAATAATGGTGTTAATTTTATTGGTCTGACTGTTTGGACTTGTAGAGACAGCCCTTGAAAACAAAATTCATTAAGTTAATGCATCATAAATGACATCAATTCTTGTAATGTTCTTATTTTTAGAGGAAAAATTTACATTAAGTAAATGATAGTTTCAGATAATGCAATGAAATGTGCATTAACAGTATAATCTGCATCACCATGAGTTTCATATAACATTGCATTTAATACTTTTAGCCACATATTGAGAATAATAAAGCTTTGGTAATTCTTTTGGATTCCAATTAATATAAATGCAGAACTCTTGCATGTCTTCAAACTAATCAAAGTTGTGTTTCTTTATGTTAGTCTACTGATGCTCACTGGAAGCAGAGTACTTGATGTTCACTGTATTTCTGAATGACACAATTGGGCTTTTGAAAAATTAAGATACCACAACTGCTTATAACATTAATGACTAGCCCTAAATACTGTTATATTAAAATATTAAGAATTCTTAATCCAACCAATACATATATTTGACACAGGATCTTATTCTAACTAATATATAAAATATATTAATCTCTACACTATATATCACCCTAATCCTATCCCAACTCTTCCATTATTTAATTCGGCATGCTTTTAAAATACAATTCTTCAGGGAACAATGGCCAGAATCTAATGAATTGTACATGCAATGAAAACTTTCTTGATAGCCCTACCAGACAGCTGTTTTTGTAAATTAAAATGTATATCAAAAAGCAGTTTGCAATATGGCATAATGGTCAATAGTTGAAAGAAGAAAGAATTATTCTACAAGAGCAATCTTCTCATAGGGATGTAAGATCTTTGGAAGCCAGTTTCCTACTTCTCACACTTCCTTTTGTCTGCTTTCTGTGTTTCAAGGAAGCAATATATTCCAAAAATGTTGGCAAGACCCTTGTCTTTTTCATTTTCAAAAAGAGTGGCTTTTTGATATTCACTTACTGCATAATTTTTTTTAATTTTTTATAGTAATGGTAATTAATCGTATTATTTGCATATTTAGTTTTTTGTTTAAACGCACTATGAATTTTAATAGGTTCCTATAAAAATTAGAGCTTAGCATAGCACAAAGGCTAACAAAATTGTCCATATCCTTCCTAGTCAAATAAGAGATGCTCAGTAACAGTTTCATCTATGTAATATTTGGAGATCAACCAAAAATATAATGATTACAGGTAGTCCCCATCTTATGAACACAACTGAGCCCAGAATTTCTGTTGCTAAATAAATGAATTTTGCCCCATTTTATGTCACAATTGTTAAATGAATCTCTGCAGTTATTAAGTTAATAACATGGCTGTTAAGTGAATATGGCGCTCCCACTGACTTCGTTAGAAGTTTGCAAAAGGTAAATTGCATGATCCTGGGACACTGCAACCTTCATAACTATGAGCCAGTTGCCAAGCATCGAAATTTTGATTACGTGACTATGGGTGATGCTACAACAGACCTAAGTGAAAAACGGATCATAAATCACTGTTTTCATTGCCATTGTAACTTTGAACGGTCACTAAATGAAGGTCGAGGTCTACCTGTATATAGACACAGCAGATAATCAGCTTACTGACTATGGTTAGCCATGGTTAGCACTAGGATGAGAGATTAGCAACACATTCCAGAAGGCAATGGCAAGCCAGTTCTGCAACGTAACCAGGAAAGTAACCTGCCCGTTACCATGCTGTTATCATCAGTCAAATTCTAATCAAGGGAGACTTTACGTAATAAATGAAAACAAGTTGTTCAATGCATAGGAGTTAGAAATGCTATCAAATACTCTGAGGCTTTCATTGGCAACATTTAAAATCCAAATCACTGTCATATTGGATCCTGATAGTTATGCTTGTTTGAAACACAAAATTGCACACGCATAGCTGTGCTATTAATATAGCAATAGCAATTAAACTTATATACTGTTTCACAGCCCTCTCTAAACGGTTTACAGAGTCAGCGTATTGCCTATAACATTTTGACACCTTATTTTAGCGACTTTGGAAGCATATAAGGCTGAGTCAACCTGGTGAGATTCAAACTGCTGGCAGCTGGCAGTCAGCAGAAGTAGTCTGCAGTGATATTCTAACCACTACACCACTGCAGCTCGTATAACTGGTAATATAACTGTAAATTGGGCATTAATCCAATACTCTTTTATTTTCTGCAAAATAACATTGCCTTTTCAAATAGATGTCCTTTTTCAATTGACAAATAGTTGAATTTTTACTTAACATCTGATATGGTTTGTTTACTAGAGAGGATATATCAAAATACAATCTCAAATGAACAATAGCAATGTCTATTACTTGTATTTTCTATATATCTATATTTCTGATCAGCCAATGCATTCATTATTAATCCTTAAAATTCCTATATACAATGTAAGTTCTTTTTCAAAAAATGAAAATCAAGGCGATCGAGGAGTAATGTTTGTAGAATTTCACATATTACAACAGCCTTCATCTGCCTGATGCTTAATAACACAGCAATGTAAAAACAATCTTGATGAATCGGGCCAAGCCCATCTCAGTGTGCTTTTCATGGCTGCCAACCAAAATCTTTCTGAGGTGCCCATAAGAAGGTAACAGTCACAAACTTCTGCCATTGTGTTTTGCAACTGAAATC
Source organism: Sibynophis collaris (assembly GCA_036250565.1). Lineage (NCBI taxonomy): Eukaryota > Metazoa > Chordata > Lepidosauria > Squamata > Sibynophiidae > Sibynophis > Sibynophis collaris. The sequence continues at coordinate 59,184 of JANHFK010003103.1, read as the reverse complement.
AGATTTTTAAAAAAATGATCAAATGTACAAACTTGACAGGATTACTTTGATCAATGTGCCACTTTACATTCCTAAAATGCCTAGAAAGTTGGTGAGGCAAAATTTGCCATTGTGATTTCTGCTGCAATAGGGCTTATTCTTTATGCCCGTTTTTTCATTACCACTCATATCTATCTACACACAATAGATGTTAGGATGACTGGCTTATAATTTCCTATGACTCTTTAAAAAATGATGGCATACTAACTATCTTCCAGTTCTGGGTACTGAAGTCAATGTGAAAGACGAGTTACATAGTTCTGCTAGAAGTTCAGCATTCTCTCCTTTGAGTTCTTTAACCAATGATGCATGGTTGCATAGTTTCTCAAGATGCCCTAAAATACCTTTATTACCTCAGTTTGCCTCTCTGAAAAAGTCAGTCCAGGTTCAGATATCTCACTTACAATTTTAGTAGTAAAGCCAGTAGGTAAAAAAACCCAAAAAACTAATTCAGTTTCTTTGCACTCCATATGCTATTTTTATTCCTCTCTCAGTCCACTTGCTTTCCTGCTCAGTTCTGTGCTCTGAATATGTTTAAAGAAATTCTTATGGTTTTTCTTAAAACTTTTTCTCTTCTTTTCGTCTTCTGATTCTTAAATTATTTTCTAGCCTTGTGCTAGCTAGAATTTCTGGAAGTAGCAGTTCTTTTTAGCCATGGAGGACATGGGGAAATTACGTTGAAAATAATTTGCATTAGCTACAATCTTCTCAACAAATAAAGTCAAATTTATTTGAATTATCACCCATATTCATCCAGAATTCTTGTATTCCATATCTGTTGTCAAAATGGCATTGCTATATTAAAGTTTAATTCAATACCAAATTTCCCCTTTTTTCTCTCCATCATAATCTGTAAAGTTGACTTGTTTACCGGAAAGGGCTAGAAGTTGGGGTGGTGCTTCGTCCAGAAACTGGAGGTGTGCCTGGCTTATCAATGACACTTCCAAAAGCCTTTAAATCCATTTCTGACATCTGAAGAAAAACAGCAAGGTTATTTACATTACAAAATAAAATACTGATAGCTTTATCAGGTCATATTCATTTAACTAGAGGAAGTTTATAAGTCCTTTACTAAAATGGCATTAAAAATCGATGTACATCTTAACTTAAGCATTTCTGAACAATGTGCTCAATCATTTTATTTGGATACATCGGGTTGTTATCCCAGATGCTTGCAGTTCAAATAAATGACAAAGTGGGGTAAACTGTACAAGAAATCACTCTTAAGTCATCTGTTCAAAAATAAAACCACTGATTTTGCAGGAATGCAGATTTTACTTTGTGTTTCTCTTATCCGCCTTTCATTTAGAGAGCTACCGGGAAGTAATTTTTCTGTGCAGTGGTAAATTGATAGTGAGGATCTGAGAGAAAGTAAACAACAACAAATTTTACTATGTGTGCAATCCACCTAGAATGAACTTGGAATACAACAATTATAGACAATAAATACTAACAAAGATTGAATTAGTTCAGAATTAATAAGCAAATAATGTATTATATTTTAATTCCCAGTGACTGTTTCAATGTTGGCTATTCCGACCCCACCCCTTCCTAAAAAAGCAAGAATCAAAACACATTTTTATCTATATCTTCAAATATATGGGTTGGAAACAAGAAAAAAACTTGAATAAATATATATGCAAAGTTCCTTTTCTGGGAATAACATAAAGACAAACATAATTTTAAATCATCTTTTGCATACAGTAAATTCCCTTGTATTCACTCTATTAAATCATACAAAGAATATCAGTAGCTTACACATTCCTAACATAACCTATTCAAAGTTGAACTATTTTAACTCTAACTCTTCAAGATAATTTAGAAGTTTCATTCTCTTCATTGTAATCTATCGACTCAGAACAGATCAATTTTGGCTATGTAGTATCTGTAATAGGCTACTATGGAATTCATTAGACACACCAGAGGCTAAGTGCCACAATCTCCCTCTTCTAGAGTCTTCATCCATATTTTAGACAGGCAGAGTTAAGTTTTTAGGAAGGGGCAGGGGGTGGGAAAAACCAACGTTGAAACAGTCACTGGGAATTAAAGAATAATACACTGTCTGCTTATTAATTCTAAACTAATTTGATCATTGTTAGTGTTCATTATCTACTATCATTGTAGTTCCCAAACCATGTGCTGTGGTTCTCTGGATGTTGCAGCAAGCTGCAGGGATATTTTACTATATAATGGAACTGAGAGTTTGTTGCAGCACTCTAGTGCAGAGTTTGAGAACTGCTAGAGTGCTGTGAACCGATAAAAGTTTGGGAAACTCTGTGCTATTACATGGCAAGATTAACATGAACATCTTTACCTTTCCAGTTATAATGCTGTGCTGAGTGCCAGCTGGAATTAGTCCTCTGAAAGGCTGGCCCACTTGTGTTGGCCGACTCAGGCTTTGAGCCTGAGGTTGTGGTGGAGTGTGCTGTAATGGAGGTTGAAGGGATTGTGGAAGAGCAATTAAAGGCTGGCCTGCTGATCCAAAGTTGGGCAAAGAAAGTTGTGATCCTGGTATAGGTACTGTCATCTGGAATAAAATGGCAATGTGTTAGACAAGCAGAAACCTTATTAACTGCATTAAAATAAAACTGGCATGTTTGAACATGACAAGAAAATACACATATGTATATAATACTGTTAATATATCCTGTAACTATTTTTTTTTATGAATCGGGGAAGAAAAAAGTGTTCATATTTCTATCCTTTAAAATTGCAGAGAAAACTTTGAAATTAAACAGGCAGTAACTATTTTTCAGACCACAAGGTGGATCATGTTCATTACAAATAAAATTGTTCCATTATTCCCCCATATTATAAATCCCTTCTATGTTTGTGAATCCTATAAACATACAGATTTTGGAAATAGAATGTCAATTTATTAGTTGCAAATGTACTTTGGAAATTTTGAACTTGCAAAATCAGAGCAATCTTATTTACTCCTGATAAAGGAGAATATTTGTAGCGAAGGGTTCCTTGATGCTCTCTAAGCTTGGTTGTTTTCTTTCAGATGTTTCATTACCCAAACTAGTCACTAGCAGTGGTAATGTTGCCTAGTTTGGGTAATGAAATGTCTGCAAGAAAACAACCAAACTCAAAGAACATGAAGGACCACTCAATCTTATTTACTTATTTATATTTTTCAAAATGGCTACTAGTAAATAACCAATTAAAATCAATTTTAATAAATTAGAATATTAAAAAGTAATGAAAAAGTAATGACATTAACAAACACTGCACATACACAAATAGAGCAGTTGAAAAATATGAGAAAATATGGAAGTCTTATTAGGTGATACTACATCATTATCCATCAATCACTCCATGTCAAAGGCACCCAGTGAAAGACATCCGAAAAAGAATCATGCCTGCATGTTCAGGTAAGAGAAAAGATTCTTCAACCCTATTGAGCCGGTATTGGGAAATGTGCTCAGAAGTCAATGCATCATTTACATCAACTCCAGGTTATAATCTAGTTGCAATATTTGGAACGAATGGAAATTTACAAGGGCCACTGACTCCATCGTAAGTTGGGTATATGATTGTGGCAAAGCTTTTACCATTAAGAAGGGCTTGCTAGTGGCATACCAGCCTGAGTTAATGATGTGTCACTGAAACTGTATGTGCTAGAAAAGTTTGGGCTTAATTTTATTTTGTAAACCTCTGGGGAGGTAGACCCTTTCCAGGAGGAAGTCCGCTTCTTACCTAAGGCTTATATTAGTAACTGGTTCAGAATTTCCATTACTTTGTTTGAATTAGATGAGAATGGAAAAAAATATGTAATGTTACTCTCAATTCTTGTTCATTTTAAATAGCATAGGAGACAAAATTGAACCCCATGCATATTCCAACATTATTTCCCATATCCCAACAGTATTTCCATCTAACACATTCTAATATGATTGGAATTATTAAAGAGCAAATATTAATTTTTGACTATTGCTCCAAGGAAGACACTACGATTGTTGATATTATATAAGATGACCAGGAGAATTTTCAGGATTCCTATTCTCTTTCATAAATGACTTTCTAGATGAATTTGAGATAATATGCCCCACATATTGGGGAAATGATTGGATTCAGCAGGTGGATGGGCAAATACCACCTTTAAAGTACTGAGGAACATTCTCTTATATTGTCAGGTTTTAATTCTTGCCATGACTTATTCATACTGTTCTTGTTATTTGCCTTTAAAGTGGTCTTGGCTCCTGGAGACTGCATAAGGCAGGTCCATGCAGTTTTCTCAGTAATATTTTTAGAAGTAATTTCACAGTATTTTCTTTCTAAGGTTGAGAGTGACTACCCTAAAACCACCCAGTTGCTGCTGTGGGAGGACTAGGTTTCCCCTTTCCTAGTCCAAAATTTTTCTTAGAATTCTCTTAAAATACTATCAACTTAATATGGCCTCTAAATTATTTTAAATCTGGAAAGTTTGGAAATTGGAAAGCACTATAGCAACACAAGAGCAGCAAAACACTTTTCTTCTGCATCATCTTACTTGTATTATGCTAGCATTACCAATACATTCTCAGTAGCCATTTTCTGTTGGTAACAAATATCTTGTTAATGAGCTGCTTTTAGCAGAAGATACAGTGGTTGCCTTTAACAGATTAACAGAGTTGGAAGGGACTTTATAGGTCATCTTGTCCAACCCCTGCTCAACTCCCCTACACCATTTCTGACAAATGGCAGTCCAGTCTCTTCTTGAAAGTCTCAAGTGATGAAGCCTTGTCCGTTTTTCATGAAACAACCAAATGCTACAGCAGTGATAATAAAACTCCAAGGACTAATATAAATCTTTTCATCTGACTCTGAGCACAATTATCTCAACAGGCTGAAAATGTCACTAGGAAATGATCAGGCCATAAAACAGTATTAAAAACCTATTCATATGTTGCTTATGCATCACTGAGAAAACAAGATTTAGATTATGATCCACTCTCTACTGAGTTTTCAATACATTAGGATATGTACGGGTGTATAGCATCAATTAAATTATAAGATGTCCCAGAAAAGGCAAACTTGGTGAACATGTTGAAGACTTTTAAAAAAGTTGAAGACTTTTTAAAAGGAACATCAATACCCTCTACATCTTCACTCTATGATCACTGTAAGGGTAAACACAGTGTTCATATTAAATGAACTTTTGACAAGAGAATATTTTAATAATAGAGGGGGACCATTCAAAAAAATAAATTTTCCTGTGCTAAAGCAATCTGTTAAAAAGGAGATATTATCAAAAAGTAATATTTCATGTTAAAGAATTGTTTTAGATTTCTGCTGTATAGAGCACTATCTACTTTGCACAAAATGGAATATTCTCTTGTCATTGAACATAGTATTACATACAGCACACACATATGGATAGTTAGAAAAATTGAAAGCAATTTACCATGCCATAGTTTACCTGCTGGAGAGTACTGGGGGACTGAGCAGTATTATAGAAACTTGTCTGCCCTGGTTGCTGAACCTGTCCAGAATACAAATTTGAGGCCTGGGTAAGAGTAGCTCTCGCCTGAGAAGAGAGAGATCAAACATTTTTGGGTGACTAAGTAAAGTTATTTTAACTTGGAAAAGCAGAACAAATATGAGTATTTTATTTTGTTGGTAATAATTTTGTTTACTGTAATATTTTACTATTTGGAAAAGTAGCAATTATAAAGCAAATATACCTTTTATGTATAAGCTGCCAGCTGAATCAGAAAAAAGCATTAAATGTATCTTGACTTTCATATATGTGCTTCTAAAATTTGCCTTATAACTAAAGCTAAGATATCTTGCTCTATTAACCCTTTGTTGTAAAGCTAAGTGCTGGAAGATGTGGTTGAAATCTCAAAACTATATCAACCAAGTTACTAGGATTATTTCCACATTGATAGGGTTACAGTGCAGAGCTGCCTTGAAAGTTCCCTTAACAGTGGGATTGCTATGGTAGAGAGAGAGAGAGAGAGAGTGGTTGTCAGCTCAGTCCCAGTATAATTATTTACAATGATCCCAACAAATTGTAATCCTAAAAACTGTAGATCTTAACAAGAGATGTCTATGGAGATTCTCAGTCATCCAAGAAGTTTCTCATCCAAGCTTCTTGGATGAGAAGTGAAATGTCTTCAAAGAAAAACCAGAAAGTCCAGTTGCCTCTTGAAAAAACACCTTTGGGACTCTCCAAGAGATGTTAGATCTCAGGCAGGGTAATCAAAATAATGAGCAGTCCTTAAGTTACATGAGAATGTCAGGTGCCTGATCCTGATCTTTTCACTAAAAGATAGGTTTTAGCAAAATGTTTTGCTAAAACCTATAATATTTTGCTTATAGGTTGCTGCTGACTACCATAAACAAAAGAGCATGGATGGAAAAAGCATAGGAAAAAGTAGGTAACATATATTTAAAGAACATATCAACTTAATATGAGATACAGCATATATGCAAAAAGAAAAAAGTGTGCAAAAATACATCAGTATCAAACCTGGCACATTACAAAGATAAGGTTATTCCAAAAAATTACTGTTATTTTGGAGAGGGCCAATTTCTTTATGTTTGCCAGGCAGCAAATGCAAAGACAACAAGATCAACACTAAATATATTATGATTATAATATATGCTTACGGAAAATGGATGTAACTAAAGACACTATTTTAGACAAGCTGTTCTCAGGTTGTATAGGACTTTGTAAAAGCAACATCCTGAATCTGGCTGGTAATAGACCAGCAGTCAATGCAGATCTTTCAGCACAGGTATAATGTGAACACAGAGTCATCTTCCAGTCAGTAGCCTAGCCTTTGCATTTCATGTTAGCTGTAGCTTCCAGACTAGCTTCAAGTACTGTCCACAAGGACTGTAATCTAATCATGAAGTTACCAGTTCATGAATCAGTGGGCAAGTCATAGCTGTCTATGCAGGGGTGAAATCCTCCCGGTTCGCACCGGCTCTATCGAGTAGGTAGGAGAAGCTGTGGCTGGTTCGGAGAACCGGTG
>JANHFK010003103.1:18935-33980 GCA_036250565.1 Sibynophis collaris | reverse complement strand
TCTATTAATCTGCATTGTCATCACTAGCTTTATACAAAGTATCATGAAAGGTGCATCTTACACTTTGGAGTGTCTTATAGTCTGAAAAATACGGTAGGTTATAAAATAGACTGTTAAAAAGAAACACTGAGCACTGTATTAGTTGATACTATCAATTACAGATTGATAATATCAATTTACAACCACTATTGAGCCCAAAAGTTCTGTTGCTAAGCAATACAGTGAATTTTGTCCCATAGTACAATCTTTCTTTCAAAAGCGAATCCCCGCAGTTAAGTTACTAATGATTATTAAATGAATCTGACTTCTGACAAGCATTGACTTTGCTTGTCAGAAGGTAGCAAAAGGTGATCACATGACTTTGGGATACTGCAACTGTCATAAATACATGCCGATTGCCAAGCATCCAAATTTTGAACACATGACCGTAAGGATGTTGCAACAATCTTAAGTGTGAAAACTGGTCATATTTCAGTTTTTTCAGTGCCACTGTAACTTTGAACAGTTACTAAAAGAATGGTTGGAAGTAGGAGGACTCCCTTTATTAGTACATTCCTAATGTATCATGAAAGATTTATTATACAATAACAGAACTAGCTAATTGAATTATGTATTTAAATTTAAAATTGAAAAATGAAACAAGATGAATCTGAATTCATATCTTAACATATACCACTAATTCAGAGAAAAGATGCTTTCATGCACCTTTTGTGTTACTTTTTTATGAATGAAACAGTAACTCTAATCATTATTCATTAATTATGAAGAACAAAAACAACCTAGAAAAAATTCATGTCAATAGAACTGTGTTCGATAGTCATTTTTAAAGGTTTAAACACTGCCTTGTTTTCTACTTTGCGTATCTATCACTTTCTATATGGTTATAGCTGCCTGGATCTGTCTGTGCCTATCTCTCCCCTGTAACCAGAGAAAGAGAAAAAGCAAAACTGTAGATGTCCAATTGGTTGTAACTGGAGATATCTCCATTATAGCAGATTTGTAACAAACCATTCCATTACAAAGTGGCCTCAACATAATGCTTTTTAAAACTGAAACATGACCAACAATGCAGCTTCTAATATATGGCTTAGATACAGGTTTTTCTACTTAAATATACTTAAATATACATGCACAGCAAGTTTCAAGCTATCTATTACCATACCTCTGGTGAAGTAGCTGATCCAAATGATGTCAAAGGCTTATTCCATGCACTGACAGAAGGTGGCTGTGGAGGACTAATAGGCCCCACTAAAAGTTCAAAGAATAAAGTGAATCAGAATTTTTGAAAGGAAAATATATTAGCAAAAGTTCTGAAAAGTGGTTTAAAGATACCTCCCAAACAGTTAAGTTCAGGATATTTGGAAAACAACTAATGACTTACTACAATGTATAACTGAAGGAAGAAAAATTTCTGGAATTGATTCAGAAGAAAGCGGAGGAACATAGCATGTGAAAGTAGTAAAGCAGTTCCTATTATATTTTGGGCAATATTCACATATTCAAAGTTCAAGTGGTAGATAGAAAAATTACAATCTTTGGAAGAGTCAAAGAAAAAAAAGGAAGAGACTATAATACAGATTTTAAGAGAGTGTGGCTGAACTCTGCAGCTTTAAGATCTAATTTTTACACATAACAATATCATATGAAGGGCTGAACATTTCATGTCAAGAGAAACATTTCATGTCAAGAGAAACTGAAAAGCCCAGGGAGAGAAGTTAATTCAACACTTTAAAGTACACGTTTTTCTTTTCTTGTATATGTAACTAGATGGAAAAAAAGGTCTCTGCTTACATTTTTTAGAGATGTCACTGAGGACGCTTGTAGGGGGTACTTTATTATCCCAAAATTCAGTTCCTACAGCATTATGGGCAGGTGCATTCTGCAGAGTTTTGCTTGTTCCTGCATAGTCTGTACAGATGTTCACTGCACAAGTTGCTGGTGTTTGTGCCTGAATTGAAGTTTGTGGACTTGGAATCTGAGGCACACCTTGCAATGGGACTTGTGGTTGAGCCTGACTTTGTTGAGCAGCTGCTGCAGCAGCAGCAGCAGCCGCTGCAGTTGCCTGTTGTTGCTTTTTGGCAAACCTGGGCGGTAGCTTAGAATTTGTGCATCTTCCTTTTTCATTTGAATTCTTTTTGGTCCAAACCTGAGAAAGAAAATATTGTTGAGAGATGATCCACTAGGGAAAGATGAAACTGAAATGCTTAAAAGGCAAAATAATGTTTTTCAAATGACATCCAATTAACTCAGGGAATATATGTTTGACTGATGATTAAAAAATTGATTAGATGAATTTATACAGCACAAGCAGACTGATCAGACAGTCCTTCCTACAACTATAAGATTTTTTCCCCATGGCCATTTTATCAACTATCAATCAGATAATAATGAATAATCTGGATTGAGAAGCTGCATACAAATAAATAAACAATTTAAAAGACACCATGTTGATCATTTAACAGAATATTGAACTAGTTAGTCCCACAACTGAATCCAGTATGGTAATTCTTATGCAAGGAAAAATGTTCTGGGAAATGTTGCCATTAATTTCAAGTAGAATGTTCTGTGAATAAGGATGCCTGAGTACCATTTGCTCCAGATGTTTCTCAATTTCAACTCCTGGTCAATCCAAAGAATATGAATCACAGCAAGATATATGCAAACAGTTGTAGTTCAGCAACATCTGAAGAGCCACAGAATACCCAATATGTGGTGAGAGATAGTAAGTGATCAAATGTATTAATTATGTAAATAGTTTACAGCATAAGATCAATTTGTCCTGTAAGATTCCAAACCGAACAGGACATCACAAAATGGAATAAATAAGAATTCTTTTGCAGGGACTAAAGAAAGTGCAGTGTGTAATTGAAACTATCTGAGTAACTAGATATAATTCAAATCAATACTTCTTTCTACAAGAAAAAGTAATGCTATGCATGATCTCAAACCTGCACTGTTTGTTCTTCTTTTTTTCTACGTTCTTCATCTTGCAAACGTTTTTGCTGTTTTTTTGACACTACTTCAGTAAAACCATCATTGCTCAAGCTGGATTGGGAATCTTCAATTACTGTCACTTCAGGATGGTCATCAATAATGACAACACCTATGAAGAAAGTCCAAATTTTAATAAGACCTACACCTAGGCACCAGTTTAAAGCTATGGTCATTATAAGTTTAATTTATTCAGGGGAAAGGACCCCCCGCACCCCCAAAATACCATTATTCCACTCGATGTTTCATGAAGAAAGCATTACACACAATCAGAGTTGGAAGGTACCTTGGAAGTCTTCTAACCCAACCCTTTGCCCAGCGCAAGAATCCTCATATGATTGTGACTATCCAATCTTTTCCTGAAAATCTCCAGGAATGGAGCATTTATGAACCTTAAGTATCTTACAGAAATTTTCCTAGTACATACTTGCATAGTTATTAAGGTCAAACTGAGAGATTGCATCCACTTTCTCTTTGGGTTTCTTTGGGCCAGACTTGGATTCTTCCCGCTTCTTATTGTTGCTATCTTTGGAACCTTTTGGCACAGCAGCACTGTTACCGTTTTCCTCCTGATATAAATTGCTGTTTACTGATTCAGTGCTAATCATAACGGGTATCTGTTCTTCAAATGGTCTGTACAAGAAACAGGACCAATTAATTTAGTAATAATAAATAATTAGTAAAAGCACAGCAATGAAAGAAATAATGGCATTTAGCACATTATGGAACATTGTCCATATTTTAATTCCACATGCCTCATTTTACGTACAGGTAGTCTTCAACTTATGGTTGTTTAATACAGTCATAACAGCCTCAGAACAGATGCTTTGGGCCACTGTAAATGTTGCACCTCTTCCGTTACATGACCGCATTGCGATCATGTGACTGCCGCTTGCAATCTTCTCTGCCAGTTTCCCCAGAAAGTCAATGGGGAAGACAGCAGGGAAGGTTGCAAGCACAGTAGATGCTGAATTTTAGGTATGTCCCCAGCATGCCAAGGGATTCCCCCCCCCCCCCATATTGGGACAGGAAAGCCCATTGAGGACTAGAAGAACAGTCCTGAAATCTAGCAAAAATGCTAGTGAACACAGATTTTAAGCCTCCAAGAACAATGGCATTTGCTAGCATTTTCATTAGATTTAAGGTCTGTTCCTCCAGCACACTGAGGGATTTCTCTCCCATCTCACCAAGTCCAGGAGGTGCAGGCCCTCTACCCAAATGCTCTGCTTAACAACCCACATTATCACTTAATGACCATAACTGAAAGGGCTGGGATTGCAGTAATTGCATTAAGTGGTCACATGGAGTCTCACTTAATGACTGCTTTGCTTGATGACCAAGATTCCAAGTCCAATTGTCATTGTAAGTGGTGGACTACCTGTACTACAGTAAAGCTATTTTGTCCTTTCTTGACAAATGCAGAAAGTTTCTTTCAACACATGCCCAAGATTTTGGATTGGAGAGATAAGGAAGGAAGAATATAATGGACTTCCAATTATAGAGGAATATCTGGCCATATTTTGACAACAAATTTTACTTTTTTAAATTAAGATTTGTGTATTTTTTTTCCAATTCAAAAATGTTATGTGTACAGTAGAACCTCTGGTCACGAACGCTTTTGACCATGACCAAATCGGGTTTCCAGTCAAAAACATAACAATTTTTAAAAATCTGGTCACAAACACATACTAGGTGGCGATCAAACATGGCCTATTTCCCCTTCCACACCATTTTTTTTGTACGCGCCAAGTTTCCTGTTGTTTTGGGTCACGACCAAAGTTATGGAAAAAATTATGGTTGTGATCAGAGGTTCTACTGTACAATTAATCCAAACATGAGTAAAAAGCATGTAAACAAAAATATTTATTTTCCTGTCTAACACGTTTTGAATTGAATTAGTTTTGTGTAGAATTATAGCTATAGTATCAACTCAAGTCTTTCATACATGTTTACAACACATAGACACAATTAAAATATGCTGTAGTGCCTTAACCATTCTATGGATCTCAAAATATACTGATTGTAGATTAAAATATACAGAACACAATTATTAAATTCTGAATTTGGTTACCACAATCTTTCACTTTAAAAAGATATTTCAAGGCAGTGCTTTCTGACAAACCATTACATTTACCTGATAGAAAAAATAATGCATTTTCATATAGGAAATTTTTCTTTTGATAAAAATGCAGAAAAGATTTATGTAACCAGTTTTACCAAAATTGGGGGAAAAAATCCTTAATATGGCAGAAATTAAATAAATGGCAGTGCTTTAAAAAAACAAATAAAAAACCAAGCATATTCCTATTAATTTATTCCAACATACTTCCAGGTGAAATGGATCTGTAAGATCAAAACATCTGTCTTGGTTTTGTCCAAAACTGTTAATTTTGGAAAAATAATTTCTTTGTTCCTTATTGAAGTGGAAAGTAAGGTAAAGTTAATCAAGGGGGTTCTTTGGTTCCATTATTTGGTAATTGTCACAAAATGAAGGTGCACAAAAAGTGCATAGACAGAAAAACCATCTTCTAAAAAAAGATAGCTTTTTTTTTGTAAGCAATGTACTCAGCCTGAAAGTTTACAGATTCTGAGAAGGCTTATGTAAGTCTGATTTAAAATATCAGGTTGCCTCTTTTATCCTGAGCCAATGTTTTCCTATGTTTGCAATTCAAGTGATGATAGCATGAAATTTAAACACATCTACCTATTCCAAAGAGGAACCTGTCAGCAAGAGCTTTCCATGTTAGTGAAACAGAGCAGGCTCTTTATTCCTGAGCTGCCTGCTGTGATCCTGGAAGCAGCCACCATTGTTTGGATAGCTGCACTGAATTGTGGGTAATCTGAAAATTGCAGCCACTTCTGAGATCGTGCTATGTGGCCCAGGAATTGTGCAGCCTGTTCTGCTTCCTTGATGTGAGCCCTGGAGATCTTTGAAAGGTAAGTGTGAGATGAGTGACATGTGGTGAAGAGGAAGTTGTGGGGCCCAGTGGGATGGGAAACAGGCATTAGGCCTGTGGAGACCTCAAGGGGCAGAAAGTGGAGCAAGGGATACCTCTGGGAGCAGGGGAGGTCTTGGGAGGTCCAAGGCAGGGTCTGTGCTAGATATCCCAGGACTTCCCTCATGGAAGAGAAAAATGGAGGGTCATAAGTGAGATAATCACATAGTTGCTTCACTTAATGGCCATTATGACTTCGGACTATAATAGGCAGCCTCCATTATGATAATCAGTTAAGGGCTAACGATGCAAGTGATCAAATATTATCAGGTATTCTCAGCTGTCAATTTCCAAGAAACTATAACAAAAGAAACTGAGAGAGAAGGAATTATTCTGACCACTTTTGATGCTGGCTTTAACTGCAGTAAATGTATCTCTTCTCTCATCAATTTCCCCTCTCTCCTAGAAATATGCCCTATAACAGGGGTGTCAAACTTGTGGAGTCATGTTGTCATCTTATGACGTATCCCCTTTACTAAACCGGAAGTAGGCATGGCCAGAGTGTGATATATCCAGCCTGCAGGCTGCGAGTTTAACACCCCTGCCCAATAACAACAATTTCCCTATTCCTATCTTTTAAATGGAAGTAACTTTCAGAGCTGTGCAAGTTTGGATTCATGTTTTTTTTAAAGAGCTAGAAGCCTTGGAATGTGAACCCAGCATGTCTATAACTCATTAAACAGACCCAGCAATATCTGTCCACAAGATTGTGCAGCTGCTGTGTTGAGAATTCCATTGCAACCGCGCAATCTGGGAAACAGATGTGCTTGCAAAATGAGTTACAGTCAAGGGCTGCATTCATGCTCCTACATGTTCTGAAACACCTATGAATACAAATCTGAAGCATTAACCTACTATTTTTAAAAATAATTTAAAATTAAAATCATTTAATTAAATCTAGGTTCTATAATATCTCAAGACTTGGACACCTAACATCAAATTTGTCATCAAAAAAGCACAACAAAGAATGTTTTTCCTGTGCCAACTCAGAAAGTTCAGGCTGCCCAAGAAGACGCTGATAGAGTTCTACAGAGGAACTGAGTCTGTCATCTACACCTCTATAATTGTCTGGTTTGGCACAGCAACCAGTCAAGGCAAATACAGACTTCAACGGATAATTAGAATTGCAGAAAAAACAATTGCTACCAATCTGCCTTCCACTGAGGACCTATATACTGCACGAGCCAGAAAGAGGGCTGTGAAAATATCTATAGACCCCTCACATCTTGGACATAAACTGTTTCAGCTTCTACCCTCAAAATGACACTATAGGGCACTGCACGTCAGAACAACTTGACACAAGGACAGTTCTTCCCCCCATGCCATCACTCTGATAAACAATTAATCCTCATAAATATCTTCCCTATTACCTATCTCCTTATCTTATGACTATAACTGTTGTTTGTATCTTACAATTTATATTGTTTACTTAGTATCCTAGTATGATTTATGTTAGTTGCTTATTTAGTATCCATGACTATCACTAAGATAATCTAATGTTTTATGATGAATATATTTTTACAATGACCATGATAATAATCCATCACTATTGTCATATGTACACTGAGAGCTTATGCACCAGAGAAAAATTCCTTGTGTGTCTAATCACACTTGGCCAATAAAGAATTCTAATTCTAAATTTAAAATTCCAGCAAAATAAAATAATAGAATTGGCTTTTATTTGAAGCCTTCTACATTAGGTTTTTCTAGGAAACATACTTACCCCCTTTTCCCAGGTCTTATTGGAGGGCCGCTTCTCCTTTCATTTCTTGGCCCTGAAAAGTTTCGTCCAGATTTGGATGGGCCATTATTGCCACGCCGATTCTGCCGATCAATCCCAGGTCTCTGACTGGAAAAACTTCTCTTCGCTATTTCTCTTTTAGGAATTAATGTGTTTTCTCCTGTCTTAACAGCTCCCTGTGCTGTGATGTCTGCTAATTTTTTTTCATCCCTCTCGCGTCTCTCGTTGAAATCACTACTTTCTGAAGCAGTTTCCCACTCTTCATTTGCCTGGTCTGAAGAGTTCTGATTGGACAAGTCAGGTGTCTTACTTTCTGAAACCTCCAAAGTAGTGCTTGGCTGCTCATTAACAGCATTACTCACTGCCACACTTGATGATGAACTAGTTGTGACTTCAATTATTTTTGATGCCGCCTCTCTTTCTTTTAATCGCCTAAAGCGTGGTGGCTTGTCTTGTCTGGGAGGTCGTGCAGGCCTTTGCCTTCGTGGTCGTTCCCTTACAGGATCAAATTTCCTCTCAAACTTTGCAGGAGGTCTTTTATCCAACTGTATAGGGCCATAATGCTCATGTCTTCGTTGTGGTTCTCCATCTTCAGCTTTGGAGATTTCTGTTTGTCTTGGATTCCACTGATTCTCTCTGTATCCTGGTCTCCTAAGAATAGATGGTCGAGGTGGGCGACCAACTGGATCCCTTCCACCACGTCTAAACATCCCCCCTCTGCCACGTCTAGAAGGTTCTCCTTTAGGAAGAAAACCTGGTTTGGTCTTATTTTCATCTTCTCTTACATATGTTTTATCAACAACTCTATGGTCCCCTCGAATGTTATTTTCAGGTTTGAAAGATAGCAGGGCTTTTGAAGGTTTTTTAACATCTGCCCTTTCTTCTCTCTTTGGGTATTTGCCTTTGATTAAGCTGTCTTTGTCTGACAGAAGAGTATCACTTGCACTTTCATGTACTTCACTGTCAGAGTCAGTTTCTGAGCCTCTTTGTCTTCGCCGTTTTGGAACAACTTCAAAATCAGAGCTCTCACTACGGGTTTCACTCTCCTCTCTCTGCCTAAGAGGACCAGAAGCAACATGTTCTACTCTAGGTTTAGTATCTCGGTAATGTGGATAATCTCTATTGTAACCTCTTCCACCTCGACCCCTGCCTCCATAAGAACCTCTATAGCTGCGTCCCCTAGAGTAATATTCTCCACGTCCTCTTCCTCTGTATCCTTGGTCTGGAAACCAGTCCCTATTTTCTTTCCAGTATGTTCTGGGAGGTACTCCAGGCTCCCTTTTTACTGGTCTGGTTTCAATACCAGGTCTTTCTACAGTTTGTTCTTTGTTAATTATTTTTTCTGGCTGTTTTTCTTCCTTCACATTTGCAGGTTGTTGAACTGATAATTCTTGTACACTAAGTGGTGGAGCCTCAACTGCAGTTTGTGGAGTGTTTGGCTGTGGAACTGAAGGTGGAAGTGTTTGGATTGTAGCTGGCGGCTGAGATACAGGAAGTACTACTGCTGCCTGTTGTACAACAGGCTGCTGAACAGTAGGTGTAATTATAGGTTCTATGGGGTTGTCTGTACACTCTGCAGCTTGTGATGTGTTTTGCAATGTTTTCTTATCATCTGTAGTGGCTTTCTCAGGTTCTAACCTGGAAATTAGCATCTGAGGCTGATCCCTTTTCTCAATTTTATTGACTCTCTCATTTGTCAGTCTTTCACCCTCCCGTTCTTTCTTCTGTTCACGTTCCTCTCTTTGTTCACGCTCTTCTTTCATATCACGAAGGATAGGTTTTTTAATGGGACCAGATCTCCTCATTGGCCTGTCACTACCTTCCTCTCTTCTACCATACCCTGGCCTTGGACCCCATCTAGTTTCAGATTTAGGTTTAAAGGGCTTTTCAGGTTTTGATCCCTCTAACAACCTACTACTTGTAAACCCCTCTTTTTTTTGCTTACTGTCTATTCTTTCCAGCTGTGGTTCTTTTGTTTCAGTGTGTCTGTTGTTTATTTTGGGAACATTTGCCTGTGTATTGCCCACTGCTTCTTCTGATTTCAAAGAATGAGTTGATCCATGAGAAATGTTTTTCTTCAGAGAAGAATTATTCTCTTCTATAGGCACTGGTAGTTCTTTGGAGCTTTCTGAAACATTTCCTGCAGTTACTTCAAAACTTACTGCCGATGGACATGTATCAGATTGATGAGGCTGTGCATTTTCTAAAGACCTGCTTGAAGTCTGTATGTTCACATCATCAGATTTTTTGAAGTCTGTCTTTATATGGGGATCTAACTGACCCTCTTCTCCTGAGTATACTGTTTGAACTGTTATTTGATCTTGATCCAAAAGTTCTTCAGACCTAGAGGAAACAAGCCACATTTTCAGCTGAAGTCTTATCAATCTTATCCTAAACAATATTTTTAAAAATGCATGTTTAAAATGTGAGTTATTTCTTGTATCCTGGAAGGTATCTTATTGGTAACCCTATTAGTTTTGGAGATATTATTTTCAACATTTAGAATACTCTTATATCTAAACATATAGTAAATCTCACAAGCATCCCAATGAGCATGTATTCAGAAGAAACTGAAATATTGTAGCTACTAAAACGAACAGATATAAATATGTATACAGGCAGTCTTCATTTAGTGATCATTCACTACAAAGTCCTGCAAAGGAAAAGGTGCGGTATATAAATCAAATAAACTTCAAACTTCAACAGTTATAGCAGTGCTAAAAAGTAACTTTACAACCAATCCTCATGCTGAGGACCTTTGCAAATCTGTAAAGCAAAGGTGAAGTAAGGTCATAAACATAGTTGCAGATTCACTTTAACGACTGAGTTGCCAGTCCCAACTGTGGTCGCTAAATGAGTCACCTGTATATGATAAGAGTTTAGTTCACTATTTAGTTCACTATCGAACTATTTTAGCAATATTAATAGCTAATTATAGATGTCTTTTATACCTTATAGCTGACATTCAAGGTCAAAGTAGATAATGATGAGGGAAATGTGTGGATAAGCTTTTTTGTGTGTGTGGAAAATAGTCCTTAATAAAAATGAAGGACAATGTCTCCGCTTTTTCTCTAACGGAACTGGAATTACATGTACATTTTTCTGTTATTTGTCCAAGAGACAATTGTGCTGAAGAATATGGTTATTATCTAAGAAAAGCCATTGATTTAAAAAAAATATGTTGATCTTTATATATTCTTGAAAGTTAGAGGTATGTCTGATTGCAAGCACTGTAGAGAAGAAAGCCACATTATACACAAAAACCCAAAGATTACCTTATATCAACAGTTTCTTCAAGGATTTTGGGAGAGGTACTAGTCTGTTGAGGATCTGTGTGAGTATATGGTTCTGACCCCCACATCATACGTGATTCTGTCAGTGGTATGGCATGTTCCCTCACTGATCGAGTAACATGATCAAAAGAATCTGAACCAGCTCCTGTCCCCTCTATTTGATCCCTCCTCAGAAGTGGTTTAGGAGGTATAATTCCTGAAATGGAGATATTCAAATTAAGAAGCATAAGTGTTAGGATTGGCATCTGATTCAGCTTTTTGGTTGTGGCTTTTCCTCCTATTCCTAAAGGTTACTATTACAGCTCATTACATACACTGAAAAACTGTTTAAAAATGTATAAACAAACGCAGCACAAACACAAAATATATTTTGCTGTAGGAACATATTTTTGCAGTTGAGGCACAACCACAGAAGAGATAATATTCCTGTTAGCTATTCATTTATCCTCAAATAATGTCATTAGAGGAATGTTTCTAATAATGATATACTGTAGCTTTCAAGATACTCGCTTTGAAATAAATAACCCTTTGAAATGCCTAATCTCGGAACATTTATGATGATCTACAGCACAAAGACAATTATGCCCAGGAAAAACTAGAAAATGAACTTCAGCACACAAGTATACAGCATACAGTAAGAGTTATACCAGGATGAATGGGTGGCATATCCATAGTAGGTCTTCCTGACATCATTCTTGGATCCACGTAAGACTGCATCATGAGCCACCTTGGATCAAAGCCCATAGAAGCCAAATGTGGTGGGTGCGGTTGCATAGGTTGGTACAATGGTCTATGTGGTGGTGGGGGAACAGGACTGCTAGAAGGTTGTGATGGTGTAGATTGTGGTAAAACTCCTTGCTGCTGCTGTTGCCACTGTTGCTGCTTCATTTGCTCCTACAAAAAAGAAAATACAATAAACTTTTCCTCTATATAACTTCTTTCTTAGAGACATGTTATATATTTAATTCATATTCTTTTCAGCTACAGGTGTTTTTTAGTAGTATTTATTTAATGTTCTTGGTGTCCAAACTCCCAATTCTCATTATGGTGGGAACTTTGGTAGCATTAACTATGACAATGGATGGATAGATGAATAAATAACAAAGTTAATTTCTACATTTACATATAAAATATGTAAATTCTAGGCAAAAATGGTACATAGATATAATCTACAGGTGTAGAAAGAACAATTAACATAAAATTGCTAGATTAAATTTGGATCATGGAAGCTATTACTTATTCAGTGGAATTTACAGTTATAAGCAATTTTTAGTTACTTATTTCTCTCCATAGAAGAAATTGAATAAAATATGTACTATAAAGCTTAAGATAAATCCATTACCTGTTGCCTCTGAAATCGTGGTGGCAACGATTTCTGAAACTGCTTTGAATAGCCAGAAGAAACAGCAGGACGAGGCTGAGCTCCAGAATCAGGCTCATTTTCCTGTGAATTGTCTTTTTCGTTATGATCGGTTTCTTGTATGGTGGAAACAAGCTGACAGTCTGTCCAAGGAAAAGACAGAAAGTGCCAGATATGATTTAACTGATAAAATGATGACCAAAACAAAATATATAGTTCAGTGTTTTATAAGAAGTTGTCACCAGAAGTTGTCACTCACATTAGGCAAGCTGGTATTTAACCTAAGAATCAATTTCAAAATGTTCATTGCAGATTGTTCCAATTAAAGCTATACTGGAACATAAGGGCACTCTGCAGATTATTAGGGTACCAAAAATGTTCAAAATTATACTATAGTTGATTTTCCAGGCATTATTTTGCAAGACTTCTATTTTAAACATATGTAAGAATGTGTTCCTCCTTACGAAACATTCAATACCTATTTCCAGATGTCCAAATTTTTAAAGTCTAGATCTCGCTGAGATTCTAGTATTCACAAAATACTGCTTGCTTTCAATCTGAGGTATAGATCTTGCGCCCACCCCCTGAAATACTCCTAAAGTTCTACTTGAGTGAAAACAAGGAATGTTGAAAACAAGTAAAACTATACTGCATAGGGATGAAAATTACACTTTACATTAACAAAGTAATTGATACAAACCTCTTTCTTCCTCACTGGTGGTTTCTTTTTCTTGTTTCTCTAATATCACCGGGGCAATGACAGACTCCGGAGCCTCAGAAATTTCAGCTTTAGGTTTCTCA
Source organism: Sibynophis collaris (assembly GCA_036250565.1). Lineage (NCBI taxonomy): Eukaryota > Metazoa > Chordata > Lepidosauria > Squamata > Sibynophiidae > Sibynophis > Sibynophis collaris. Next base: position 20,798 of record JANHFK010003103.1, on the reverse strand, counting down.
TCTACTTTAAGTTCCTCTTCCTCTTCCACTTCTTCTTTCTCCTCTCTTTCTTTCTCCTTTTCTACTTCATTGCTGTTTTCTTGATTTTCTTTTATTTCCACATCTATCAATTTTTCTTGCTCCTTTTCAATAGGTGTTTCCTTTTCCCTTTCAACTTCTTTTTCTCTGATATTTTCTTTTTCTTTCAATGGATCTTCTCGAGTTGGCTTTGGTACACACCCAAATTTCTCATTTAAGCGTTTTAATTTCTCGGCACATGCAGCTTTTCTTTGTTCCTCCATTCTTCGTTCTTCTTCTTCTCGTCTTTTACGGGCTCGTTCTACTGATGCAGATATTTCTGTCTGCTGTCTTCGTCTCTGTTTCCAAATCTCATCATCATCAGGTGCTGGCCTAGGAGGAAAGGAACCTTGCCTTCCTGGTCCTGCCGTGCGATCTGGAAGCGGATGCTAAAAAAGAACAAACAAACAAACCAGTAAATATCTAAACCAAAGACGTACTATTAAATTCCCTTTACCTAAATACATGGGCAAAACGGCTCTTCTCTTTGGAAGAGAGACCTCAAAATAATTTGTCATATAATCTTGAGCCAGGTTTAATAAAAAATAAGTAGTGCCAATTATAAATGAAAAAACACTGTTCTTCTAAATCCTTCTTCTAAAACATTAAGTATTTGTTTGCAAGACTTTTATTATTTTGAACTTGAGCATGAATTAATTTTTAATTCCTTAGGCTTATTGAAATCTAAAATTTAAGGAATAGCAGCCTTGTATTTTAAATTGTAATCTCCCTCCCTGAAATCTTGCCATCTAGTGGGACCACAAGAAGCATGACTTGTCTGCGGCTGCCCCCACCTTGGGGAACCCTCCTGCCAGCAATTCAACAGGACCCCATTCTAGTTTTTTTGGAAAACCATTAATGCCTTGCTTTTTATTGATGTGCTGGCATTATATGGATAGAAGGCATGGAAGTAGCTGAGCCTGCAGAAAAGCATCCCAAGGAGGATAATTAAGGCACGGGATTTTTGTTTATTGTTTTGTTCTTATTACTATCTCATTTATTGGTTTTATGGTTGTTATAAGCCAGCCAGAGTGGCTGAAGATCTGCGGTCATATAAATCAGTTAAATAAATAAATGCATTGCTTGCTGCATCTAATATAGTGTAATTAGAAAAAAATGACATACAAATACATCCCACACATTCATTTTGGAGTTCAACCTATGAATTCAGTAAATGCATTTAAAGGAAAAAAAGTGCAAATTCAAATTCTTACAATTATTCCAACAGAAGCTATCAGCATTAAAAAAAAGACAGGTAAAGGAATATGTGTAGATGAATCAGAGATTATTTCTGTTAAACAAACATTCTGATGATACCTGAAGAATTGATTTTGCATGAAGTCCAGAACTATTACTTCTCTCAAGTACTGAAGATTGTGCTGGTAACACTCCACGTCCCTGTTAGATTTTAATTAAAAAAACACCGTGGATATTCATATGAAATGAAAATTGAATAAAGTTAACAATTTCAAATTAAATTTTACTTAGAGGAAGAGTGTAAAAGCAGCAAAATTGAAATATTTTCCCTAATACATATACATTTATCTATTTAAACATGTAAAATTATTTGCAGCGCATGCGTGGAGAATGCAGACGCTGGGGTTTTTCTCTCTCCCGGTTGAGGGGATTTTTCCCCTCAACGGGAGGGTTTAGGACCCCCAGAAAACTGGCAGCAGTTGGAGGTCCCGGAGAGGACGTAGGAGCAGCGAGGGGGAGTTAGAGGGGGTAACGGAAAAGCCCCCCTGGAGCGGAAACTCCCCCGGCGTCCCAAAAGCCTGCAAGCCGCAGGCCGCCGCGAAACATGGC
>JANHFK010003101.1:46543-56774 GCA_036250565.1 Sibynophis collaris | reverse complement strand
TTACTTTTTAAGAAAAAAGAAGAAAATAAATCTTGGAAAAAAGACTAAAAAAAAAGGATTAAGGGATTAAAATATAAATTGGAGACTGTGTAAGAATATTAACTGGAACTGTGACTATAAAAGAGACATCTTCTGCAGGGGAGGAAGTACTGCACCCAAAGAGCAAGAGCTGGAGAAACTTTGTTTTGGCTGATACTGTCTGACCTTGGTGGAGGCATGTAGGCAAGCAAGTCTTCAGGAAAAACTTTCAAAGACAAGGATAAACAAGCAAATAGAGGGATACCATGTGGCATGAAATACAAGATGCAAAAATGCCCCATTCTTTTTTGCCTTTTATATATCGTGATTGGACTTGGAGGTATGCCCACCATTCAAGTTCTATTCCTTCCTCATAGAGGTTTTTCTTGGATTTCAATTCTCCTCTTTCATTTAATATATTATATTTATATGTAATTACTCTTCCTAATTTAATAAAGTTAGGATGTGTGAACATCTCCAATGTCGACAGCCAATTTGGAATTTCCATATAGCTACATTGTTTAGTCTTAACCCAAACATCTAATAGTGCCTGTCTAATGTAGTGCTTTTGGAAGTACTGGTGGGCCTTGTGTTTTCCTTCCCAGAGAACCGCATGCCACCCTATTTGCATGTCATGGACTTCCAGTGTTAATAATCTCCTGTTTTTCAAATGGATCCAATCTCTCACCCTTGTAAGTGTTGCTGCTTGGTAGTATTTTTCCCAGTCTGGGAGACCGAATCCCCCTCTTTCCTTAGAAGTCATGTAATAGTTTTAATTTAATTCTCGGTTTTTTATCTTGCCAAATGAAGTTAGATATAATTTTATTTAAATTTCCCAAAAATTCCTTTTCTAATCTAATACATTGAAATAAAAAAGTATTTTGGTTAGTATATTCATCTTTACTGTTGCAATTCTTCCCATAAAGGAGAGTTGCAGATTTTTCCATCTATCTAGGTCCACTTTGATTTGTTCAATTAGTTTATCATAATTATCCCCTTTGAGTGTAATGCATCTTGCCATTAGTTGAATTCCTAGATATCTCATTTTCTTTAGTGTCTGTAGGTTTATTCTCTCAACCAATTCATTTTCGTGCACTTTGGTCATGTTTTTAACTAACATTTTAGTTTTCTCCTTATATATCCTCAGACCTCTACAACCTCTACAGCCTCTACAACTTTTGAAGGCAAGCTGTTCCACTGGTTAATTGTCCTCACTATTAGGAAGTGGGTTTTTTTCTTAATTCCAGGTTGATTCTCTCCTTAATTAGTTTCCATCCATTATTTCTTGTCTTGCTTCTGGTGCTTTGGAAAATAAGATGACGCCCTCTTCTTTCTAACAGCCCCTCAAATACTGGCATACTGCTATCATGTCACCCTTAGTCCTTTTCTCCAGACTGGCCATGCTCAATTCCTGCAACCGTTTTTCATATGTTTTTGTCTCCAGGCCTTTAATCACCTTAGTTGCTCTTCTTTGCATTTTTTCCAAAGTCTTAACATCTTTTTTGTAATGTGGTGATCAAACCTGAATACAGTATTCCACGTGTGGCCTTACTAAAGCTTTATAAAGCGGTACTAATACTTCACATGATTTTGAGTCTATACTTCTGTTTATACAATGAAGGATTGTACTAGCTTTTTTAGCTGTTGCCACACACTGATGGCTCATGTTTAGGTGATCATCCACTAGGGCTCCAAAATCTTATTATGTATATAACATTGTGAAGGCATAGCTGCTAGTTCTTCAGTTGGTGTTGTCCTTCATACACATCACATTTTACCCAGAAACTTGTCAATGTACAGATTTTCTATTATTTCTATATCTGGTGAAATCTACCATGTGTTCCAGTGAGAGGACAGACTGCCTGCAAAATGGCAGCATCTGGGCCGCTGGTGTCCCTTTAAGACTTCTCCCCTAGCCATCCGAGCAACTGGTGTCTATAAAAGCTGGGCAGAGAGGCAAATGGATGTGGTGGTGTTGGAATTGTGGTGTGGGTGGAAAGGTGGTTTGTGTTTGGATAGCTACAACAGCCTGAAGATGCCTAGGGCAAATAGAAGAGTTACTGTTCTCCAGAAACAGGGGTCACAAAGAGAAATGATGGAAGAACAGAAGTTGTAGTAGAATAGGGGAAGAGTGGTATAGTAAAAGTGAATATGAGCCTGTGAGTACTTGTGGGTGTGTTGATTAGAGACTTATTGGGGTTATGTTGACTTTTAGAGTTTTGAAGCCTGCTAACTTGGGTGTACATAAGAGAACCCATAAAAGAAAGATAAGCAATAAATGTAATACATATATAATATCTTCACTTTTACATGTTGGAAATGATTGCTGATTCCTTCTAATTTACATTGAAATGGAGACAGAACAATGATTTCTGGGATTTGAATGATGAGGATTCAGTTACTTAATCTAATGCACCTTTGCAACTGGGCTAACTAATGTACTGTTCTTGCACACACAAACACATTAACTTTCCCCAATACATAGAATTAAGTTTCCACATAGTAGGTCCCAAAGACCTGGAGTTGTAACAAGTATACTATATGCAAAATTCAGATGTAAATGGTGTCACTACAGGAATTAGCAGCAACACTTGGGAGCGACATAATTCGGTTAGCTTGCAAAGTAAATTCACCATTTCTAATGAGAAAAAAATTGGATGCTTTTAGGATCCGTCTTCCTGATTATTTCTAACATAGCAGTTTCATGCTGGAATCAATAGCTGAAGATGTTGAATAACTATGACCTTTGTCCCATTAGCTTAATGCCCTTGAAAATGGAAAGGATGGTTCCATAGTTTCCTTATTTGCTCAGTTAGTTTTGTATTTCTATCTTTTTCTAATGTGCCAGCAATTGAGGCAGAGGAATTGTGGGCAGAGGAAAGCAGCTAGATCAGGAATAACCTAGATTCATGGTGGCGAACCTATGGCACACGTGCCAGAGGAAGCATGCAGAACCATCTCTGTGGACACACACCATTATCAGCTGCTCTTCTGGTTTCCAGCGGGCATCTTCACGGGCATCAAAGCGCCGGAAAATGGCCCCAAAAAGAGCCAAAAAAACAGGTTGTTTTTCGGACTGTTTTCAGGGCCTTTTCTCAGGCCGTTTTCAGGCCGTTTTTTCCCAGCTGTTTTCAGGCCGAAAAATGGCTTGAAAACGGCCCGAAAACCAATCTGAAAACAGCCTGAAAAATGGCCAAACAGGCATGCCCTTTTTTTAAGGTTTCCGGTGCTCCAATGCACGCAAAGGTCACCTGGCCAGCATGCACATATGCACCTGCCAGCTGGTATTCGGGTTTCTGGCACTCCAGCGTGCACACATACACATGCACTCAGCGCCGAAAAGGTTTGCCATCACTGACCTAGATGGTAATAGTTCTTCCAGAGAACAAATGAAGACTGGAATGTATGTATGCATTTCAACATTTCTATGCAGGGTGTTCCAAGTACCTGGTGGACTGACATGCATAATCAGCATCATGCCAAACCGAACTGTTTCATGAAGGATCCTGACATCAATATGCACCCATTTCTCTTCAGCTTAGGGAAGTCTCTCTCTGTGGAGGTGAGTACAGTTTAGGTAACCATATTCAAAATATTAAGAATGCCTTAAGAATCTTGCAATCAGACATAAGCATGCAGTGCCTGATTCCCTTTATTCTTTTTCTTTTGAAGTTTCCCAAACCTCCAGTTTTCCACCACTAAGATTCAGCAACATAGTACAGTAGATATGCTTTGTCATTTGCTGCAGATTTTCAAGAGACAAATAAAAAAAAAACAACTTCCTAAAGCTGCCCAGTCTGAAATTACCCTGCTAAATACAAAAATATTTGGGGAAAAAATGTTGGTTGCTCTTATTTGTATGGTATTATTATGTCATTCACAACATTTATGAATTTCCAGGAATATAAAAACATTACTGCAAATATTACATCTTCCTTTCCCTGTCCATACCACTTTCTATAAAGGGACAATCAAAACCATCCTGTCATATTTCATTACTGTCTGGTTTGGAAGCATTACTGCTTCAGACAGGAAAGCAGGATAGAGAGTGGTGAGGAATGGCAGAAAAGATTATTGGTAGTTCACTTTCTTCTATCCAGGACTATATACTGTGTTTCCCTGAAAATAAGACATGTCCTGAAAATAAGGCCAAGCCTGATTTTTGGGGTGGCCGTAAATATAAGCCCACCCCAAAAATAAGCCCTAGTGAAGGGGTGGGCGTGGCCAGCACAGGAGGCAGCCCTTCCCTTCCCGGTCAGCTAATGGCAGCTGGGCACCTTAATCGAGACCCGCGGATCAGCTGAGCTGATTGGGAGCTGCATCTTGTTCTATCCCTCCCCAACATTCTTGGCGCTCGCCCACCTCTCATCCACCCATCCATCCTCCTCGCCTGCAAACTCCTGCCTCGCTCACAAGAGAGCAGCCGCCCAGCACTTCTTGCCATGTGGTGCTTACCCAGCACTGAGGATGGCTTCCAAACCCTGGCTGGAAACCGTTGGAAATGGAGAAAAGGCCAGACAGGTCACCTACTGCCCAGAGACAGAGCAGAGAGGCAGTGAAGGGCGAAGGGAGCCGCAGCCCTGCATGGGAAGACCGGGCAGCTGCCGCTGCCATCCGAGCACCGAGGATGCCTTCCTCTGTGGCTTCCAAACCTTGGCTGGAAGCACAGAAGAGGCAGGTCGGGCCAGCCGCCTATTGCCGAGTCTTCCGGGAGTCAGGTAAGCCACATGAAGTTGGAACCAAAGAGTGGGAAGCGCACTCCCAGAGTGGCCACTTCCAGAAGACTCTCTGCTCTGGCTCCTGGAAGACTCGGCAGTAGGCAGCTGGCCCAACCTGCTTCTTCTCTGCTTCCAGCAGCTTCCAACTGAGGTTTGGAAGCCACAGAAGAAGCCATCCTTGGTGTTCGGATGGCGGTGGCAGCAGCGCAATCTCCCCGTGTGGGGCTATGGCTCCCTTTGCCCTTCACCGCCTCTCTGCCCCAGCTGCCGGAAAACTCTCTGCTCCAGCTCCTGGAAGACTCAGCAGTAGGCGGCTGGCCCTTCTGGCCTCTTCTCCGTTTCCAATGGTTTCCAACCAGGTGCTAACTGCCTTTGCCCACGTCGACGTGGTGAGGCCTGGGAGGCACGCAGCTTCTAAAGCACAGCAAGAAAAGCAGGCAAAGCACAGAAGATTGCTTCACTCACTAGTGCCTCGTTAGGGCTGGAAAAAAGCTTCAAAAAAGCTGCATTCAGAGTATAAGACACACCCAAATTTTCAGCCTCTTTTAGGGGGGTAGGTGTGTCTTATACTCCAAAAAATATGGTATACTGTTTGAAGCTGACTCAGCCCAGTTATCCATCAGCCCGCACTCTCAAACCAAATACATGCTGGGAAGCCAGACTCCATTTCCTTTAGCATTTGGAGAATGCAGAAGCACAAAGAAGAATCCATCTTAATCTGTGGCACATGGTCATCCAAGGACATCCCACATACAGAGCATCACTGGTGACATTTAAGTTGTTTGTATTTATTAATTGTTATGTTCAGCAGTAACTTAATACTGTCTTTCTTGTATTTGGTTCTCATTGTATGTATCCCTATTTCCCCCAGTTTCACCATATCCTGTTCTTTCAATAAAGCTGTCACATCTACATACATGGTCTGCTTTATTGGAGGATAGGTGGGTTTAGCTGCATGTCGAGCTGCACAGATTAACATGTAGTGAGGACAGAACAACCTCCATCATGGAAAGATAAAAACCATTGTTTGTAAGCAAGCGCATCACATATATCCTCCAAGAGGAATGAGAAAAAACAGATATCTGAGAAATGAAGCTGGCCAAAGAAATAAACAAAAAATTAGAATTAATTGGCATTGAAAATGGTGAGATTTTGCCCATCAATGGTTGTTATAAAAGCTCTAAAAAGATAACAGCTTCCTGTTGTTTTGGATGGTCCTTGTCCAGCTCTAGTCATAAGAGAGGTGAGAATATGTAAGAATACATGTGAGTGTTCAGGCATTGATCTTATTAAACCAATACAGCTTCATTGTTGTTAGAACTCAGGGTTTTCATTCCCTATTGCAAGATCTTATCTTTTAATTGGAACTCTAAGTGAAAATCAGGGACATTTATCTTACTGAATGGTTTGTGCATAAATTCCCTCCATTATCAAAGACCTGCATTTAATAATCTCAAATGCTCTCCTCAGCCTTTTGCTGAGCTAAAAAGTGCCTGCCTCTCGAGAAACATAAGGAAGAATAATAGAATATGATTGGCATATGTAAAAATGAAAATAGATAGTCCTTGACTTATGACCATAATTGAGCCCAAAATTTCTGTTGCTATGTGAGACATTTGTTATGTGAGTTTTGCCCCATTTTACAAACTTTTTTCCTACAGTGAATCACTGCATTTGTTAAATTAGTATCATGGCTGTTAAATGAATGTGGCTTCCCCATTCACATTGCTTGTCAGAAGGTTACAGGATACTTTGTTGTTGTTAGTTGCGCAGTCATGTCCGACCCATCGTGACCCCATGGACAATGTTCCTTCAGGTCTTTCTGTCCTCTACCACCCTCTGGAGTCCATTTAAGCTTACGCCTACTGCTTCAGTGACTCCATCCAGACCACCTCATTCTCTGTTGTCCCCTTCTTCTTTCCCCCTCAATCTTTCCAAGTGTTAGACTCTTCTACAGTGAGTCCTTCCTTCTCATTAGGTGGCCAAAATATTTGAGTTTCATCTTCAGGATCTGGTCAGGGTTGTTCTCCTCTAGGACTGAGCGGTTTGACTGCCTTGCAGTCCAAGGGACTAACAGGAGTCTTCTCCAGCACCATAGTTCAACGGCCTCAATTCTTTGGCATTCAGCCTTTCTTATGGTCCAACTTTCACAGCCATACATTGCAATCTCAGAAGGGATCTATTCCAACCCCTTGCTCACTAAAGGATCCACAGGCGTTCACAAGTTCATCTCTTATGGATAATCATCTATATTTTGTGACAAAGTCATGCTGGTTACTGTTCATTATGGGGTGCCTATTAAATGCTCATATTCTTTGATGTTTGAGTGGCAAGGCTGCAATATGACAAACAATTTATTAGGGTATGAGCCTGTCTTTTATCTGTTTCTGGCTGAAGAAGTCTGGAAAGTTTCTATTCTAGTTAACAATCTTATTCTAGCTAACAATGTAATACCATTTCTATAAACACTTTTGATATGTATATAATGCTTTTTACAATGCATTTTAGATTGTAGAAACACCTGCTTTCTATCTTTTACATGACCAATACAAATTTATGAGAAGAAATGTTGCTCAATTTTGGTCTATTGCTATAGATATATCAACTATTTTTTTAGCTTTTTATTTGTACATTCAAAGAATTAATTTGAGGTTCATTTAAAATAAACTTATATTTATATTACTGTTCCTGCTTGTAGTATTTTTTGCAAATGAAATAGTAAAATATGCTGGAATATGCTAGTTACATACCAACTAATGGAAAATACAATGAAGAAATTCAGAACATTTTGAGTCAAAATTATTATGAATTATCATGTTCTCAAATTGGGTTTTAATATTTATAAAGTTTAGAAAAAATTAAGTATTTCCACAAATCCCATTATCTAGAAATGTTGGATCGTTTTACAGCTATTACTGGATGTGCCAATATCTTTTTATGGTTCGTGTTATTATAAAGAAAGGAAATGTTCTCTTATGGACATCTGTTAAATGCTTATATTAAAACATTAGCATAGCAGAAAATACAACTAGCATTTTACTGAACTGTCTCCATTAGAATGGCATTACATATGTCTTAAATAGGTTAGTATCTGTTGCAACCCTAGATTTAAAAATTCAGAATTTAAATTAAATGAAATTTTGCCATGAACAGCAATGGGTATGTTGCCAAAATTGATGCTGATAGAAACTGAAAAAAAAATTGGAAAATTTAGGTTTAAAAAAAAAACACATTAGTAATAATTATAAAAGAAATATCACAAAATAATCTAGAAACACAATTTATTAAATTTCACATACATTCTTAAGAAAAGTTCATTTTTTTGCAGAATATTCTAGGTTTCCTAGAGTTTTCCGAGTAAGGTTAACAGTATTTGATAACTGACGTACTTTAAATCAGTTATCTCTACAGCTATGCGTTCCAAATATCTTGGGTCATTGCTGTAAGGAAGTTTCCAACTGCATTGTGAAGAGCAAGAAAGACAGTATGATTGGTATGAGTGTGTGTCTATCCATCTGTGATAGTGGTGGTATTCAGCTGGGTGAACTGGTAGCAGTAGCGGTGGGAGACTCCTCCTGCCCAGACGTCATCACATCCTGTTTTTGATGCTCTGTGCATGTGCGAGCTCACATTTGTGAACTGGTAACGAAGGTAAGTGAATACCACCCCTGATCTGTGTATATGTGTGTGTACATATAAATGTGTCAGATGTTAGGGAACCAAGTCAATCTGACTAGAGGTTGACTGCTGGAAGCAACCATTCAAGCATAAGAAAACTTGCAATTAATGGAATACTATTACAACAACTAATGAGAGGTGATATATGAAATATATGAGGAAACAATGGATGGGGAGAAGACATAAATATACGTTACTGACAAAATCTAATTACGCAGTAGTACCTCCAGAAAAATGCAAAATATATCACTCATTTGGCAGCCATTTTTTTTATTTCTAAGAATGCCTATGGGAATTAAAATGTGAAAAATCTGTATTAACTACCAGAATTACAGCCTCTGATAATTCTGTGCAAATTTCAGATATAAAGTAAAAACTCCACCAGCAATTGCACTTATACTTTTAGGTGACTCTAATTACTGGCATTTGAGATAAAATAAGTTTTATGCTGGTTTATTCTTTACAATAAACATTCACTCTGACATACTGAAACTCTAGTTCTACTCATCATTAAATTTGATCACCATTTTCTGTAGGTGATGTACAATCAGCATTTTTGAATCAAAGCCCAAATCAATTCCAATAAACACAATTTATATTTTGTTTTGCATATATACTGCACTTGTACAGAAGAAGGTTAGAAATATGAGTAAAAGTTATGATTAACTGCACCATTGATTTTTTATTATATAGCTATATATATATATAAAACCTTCTAAACTGGTTTTGGTTCTGAGCTATTCGTTGACAATAATTAGTATCAGCACTTACTTGTTTGTAGCTGCTTTTCTCTAGCTTTCAAATCATCATATACTTGAGCGAAATGATTACTAAAGGCAACAAGATCTGCTTCCAAAAACACTGGACACTGCTGGTTCTCTTTTAGTGCTTTGCCTTGTGCCTTCAGCTTTTCTATCTGAGATTGAATGCTTGAAAAGCGGACCATTTCATCCTGCCAAAAAGTGGTATTTAAAAGAAATGTCAGTATTGTAATATTGGTGAAATATATTGTCTTTATGAACTGCTATTTAAGCTGCCATTTCAATCATAAATTTGTATGATTTTTATTTAATAGCAATACTGTAATCAATATTTGTTTTATATTAAGGTGACCAACTTTTTTACAATGAAAAGGAAGACACAAATAAATTGAAGAAAAAAATGTCATAAATAAAAGAAACTAGTAGATGGACACTAAAAAGAGCAATCCTAAACCAGGAAGAGTTCAAAATAAAAATGGAAGAACAGATGAAATTTTTCTTCCAAGAAAATAAACCAGAAGATACTAACACACAAAATCTCTGGGATACAGCAAAGGCACACATGAGAGGAATTGCAATCGCATATATGGCGAAAGAAAATAGACAAAGAAAGCAAAAAAATTAAAGGCTTAGAAGAAGAACTTTTTAAACTGGAGAAAGATTTACAAAAAGACCCAAAAAAGAAAGAAGTGAAGCGGCAAATGGATGTGGTCAAACACAAATTAAACAATTTTGGCAAAGAAGACTTAGCGCAGCAAATCAAAAGAGCTAAACAGCAACATCTCGAAAATGCAAATAAACCGGGACGATGGCTATCATACAGACTCAGAAAACAGAAAGAAAAGGGATGGATAGATAAACTCCAAGACGAAGAGAGGAAATTGATTTATCACAATGAGGGAAAGAGAAAGATAGCACGAAACTTTTTTGAACAGCTGTATGAAAACAGGGAAAGGATAAATGAAGAGCAAATATGCCAATATATGCAAAACATAGGACTGAGCAGGGTTCCAGCAGAAATAAGCGGAATACTAAATGGGGAGATAACACAATTCG
>JANHFK010003100.1:92351-109621 GCA_036250565.1 Sibynophis collaris | reverse complement strand
TGACTCCCTGCCGTCAATTCCTGTTCCAGGCAGCCGAGAGTAACCGAGAGAAGCAGAGTAGCAGATTTTGAGGAAAGTAAGCAAAGATCAACATGTTTGCCTCAAATGACACCTCAGAACAGTGCTTCTCAACCTCAGCAAAAGTTTAGATAGGTGAACTGCAACTCCCAGAATTCCTCAGCCATGGGGATTCTGGGAATTAACATTTCTTAAAGAAACATAGCCTTAAAAAGACCATTTCCACAAAGGAAATTCCTTTCTAAACTTTCTGTCCTTCATTGGTTTTGGACTTCAGTTTCCGGAACTTTTATCCAGCATAGTCAAACACTGGGTGAGCCTCCTGGGAGAAAAAGATCAAACCTTCCAGAAGGCATTCAGGACTTTTCAGAATTTTCAAGACATCCAAATATGACAGCAAAAGTTGAATCTTCCTGATTATATGACTTCATATAAAAGGCAGGAGGTTTGTTAACTTCAACTCCAAGCCACTGTGGCTGGCTGAGGAATTCTGAGAGTTGAAGTCCACAAATATCACCCTCATTCTCTATCCAGACTTTTGAAATCACCCCTTTTACACTTTTAAGGTTGGATACTTTCCGTTAAATTTCACGTGTCCAACCTTAAACCTTGAATCCCTGCTTTGCGGCCTTTTATTTAGGTGGCCATATTCGATCTCTTACACATTTGCCACTTGCGTTGCTGTGTTAATACTGTTCTGGAAATGCTAGAATCGCTGTGAATGGGGTATTTTAAGGCCTTACTCCCTTGTTTCCACTGCTGTTCTTATTTTTAACAGCAAAAGCAAATGGCTTTAATCCTGCAAATGTATTGCCGCAGGTTTGCGTTCCTGATTTTCAAGTAGCATTAAGTAGCTCCATTAAAAAAAATAAAAGATAAATGTTTCCACCAAACCTCCTTGTTTCTTGTCCATCTTGTTCTACCTTACAATAACTTGCTAAGGAAACTAAGAGATGAGGATGACCTGTTCATCACCATCCAATGTGTTTTGTGGCCAAATTCAAATTACACCGCTTTGGCTGAGACTTCCATTAAGGACCATCCAAGATAGAGATCCCATATCTAAACAGCCACTAGGGAGCAGGGCTTTTTTTAATTTAAAAAAGTATATTGAAATGAATTTCTTTCTACCTTTTTGATGATCCTTCCACAGTCCTGCAGCCCATAGTGCAGGTAACTCTTGATGCCGGAATCCTCCAATTCCAATTTCAGAAGCCGTCCACTCATGGGCAAGAAACCCAGCTGGTGGGGAACAGCATCCGTTGGAGATCCAGCCTCTGCCAATCTATCATTCCCTACGCTCATTTGGTCTGCAAGAACCAGGCTGAGCTGAGATTGGGGTTGAGTGATCTGCAGCTTCCAAGACATGTAGACTGAGGTTAACACCACAGGATTCCCAGCTGGTCTCCGGACATTATCTGCAAATGGGAATGGAGACTGATGAATAGAAGCCACTCCCCTTCCACCAAGGTTGCACTGAAACTATGTAAATAGAGCGGCCGGCCAGGTAATAGCTCCACCTCAGCCTCTCCCCATGCTAATGATCCCCAAGAACTTGGGATCAGCACCTGAAGAAACCTCCTCGACACATTTGCATTCCAAAAATATTTCTCACAGGCACATGACTCAGGTAGCAGCCAGGTCTGGCCAGAAGAGTGCAGAAGGCAGCCTGGACTTCTTTATTTTTTGAAAGCAGAACCTGTGAAGGAAGTCATAAAAACGTTTCAAAACTCTCCCTTGACTCAGCCAGTGGACTTTTGTGGGGTACAAAACATCTTCCTCGGCAACATTTAGTTCAGATAGAAATTACTGAAATTGTCTGTGGTTTAGTACATGTGCCCTAATGAAGTTAACATAAGACACCACAACTTTGATGACTGAGTCCTACTTCAGTGATTTACAACACAGTGCTTGTTGGCGGATGGCTTCAAAATAATCATTTGCCATGAATGAAAGTTAGAAGTTGTGCAGAATCACAAACATCATTGCTTTTGTTGAGTGCCAACGAAAAATAGCAAAGTTCTTTCTGAGAAGTTTTGCAAATGTGGATGCAAATTGTCCCCCATTTCTTCAATCCTTTGTGTAATTGTAGGTCCTGAAAGACTCACCGTACTAAATAAATCAGCCTGGACACATCTCTTTGGCAACAGAAAGAAGGAATTCTTTAACAAATTCTCCCTCTACAAATGGTCTGCCAGTGTGCACTGTTAGCTTGGCAACTTGAAAACTTGCTCACAGTGATGAAATATTTAGCTGCTTCTGCTTCACAAAAGCACTTTGCTGAGTTGTCAATCAGTTGTCAGTTTTAATATTTTGTATTTTCTCACTTGTCCGACATGCCCAGAGCTGGAGACCTGCACTGTGAAGCAAGAAAAAAAAAAGAAGAAAAACTTCGTGACTTTAAAAAGCCAGAGAGAAACATACACACACCCAAGCATCCCCACATACAAGGTGGATAAAAATAGATGATTCTGGGTTTTTAAAAGGATTTTTTTTAAAATAAATTTTATTAACAATTCATAAAAACAAACAGTGGACATGGCTTGACTTCCCCGATTTTCTAACATTTTTGTCTAATTCTAATTAATAAATGCTATATTCTTTATATACAAATTTACATTATCTTCTATATGTCATATGATATATTAATAATGAACATTAAGAAATTTATTTTAATAAAATGCTTTTGGAGTAAAAATCTAGCTAAAGATAGTATTCTATTTAAGATACACTAATAATTTAGTTTATTCCGCATGGAATGGAGCTTAGTGATGTAGCAGGAGGCTGGGTATTCCGCAAATATTGGGACTGTCGCTGAGTCAACAGCGGGTCAGAGGAAGAGCCGCTGCGGGACAGAAATGACAGTTGCTCTTTAAAAATATTACGATTTAGATCGAGTTGATTTAAATCAAGCCTTTTTACTAGTGATTTAAATCAATTCCACTCTGCCCCACGTGGCTAAACTAAAGGAAGCGAGGTTTAGAACTAAAGGAGGTGAGCAATTGAGCTGGGAAGCCACAGCGGGAGAGATCAACTGCCAGCCGGAACAATGTCAGCCTCGGGGATTTAGCTTTTGGCTCCCCTTTTTCTCCCTTCCTCTCCCGCGACTGGCAGGAACTGCGTTTGGTTTGCAGGGCCTACTTTCCCTTTCTGCCTTTGCCCACTTCCCAAGCAGGGAATGCTGTTTCTTTTGCTGCTTCCCCACAAAAAACCTCTTTCTCCTTCCTTCCTTCTCCTTCCTTCTCATCTTCTTTCCTTCCTTCCTTCCTTCCTTCAGGTCATGGAGGCGCTGGTGGTGGGCGCAGCGCTTGGATGGCAGCCATCCAGCCTGGAATGTGGTCAGCCTTAGATCCGGAAGGGGTAGCCCTGGAGCCATCTAGGTGCCACCCCTGCCACCTTAGTCCCGCCCCACAGGAGGTGGCAAGTGCCAGGGGACGGGGCTGAGGCAGCGGGGCAGTTTCTTGTAGGCTCCAGGGCTGCCCCGTGATCTAAGACTGACCGTGTTCCGGCCCGGATGATGGTCATCAAGTTATAGATTAGTACCTGGCTGGCCTGGGTTGAGGCGTCAGAGCCAGTCCTTTGCGTGTCAAGGGCAGCCCCGTGGGCCAGATCTTGCCACATCGTGGGCCGGATCTGGCCCGTGGGCCGTAGTTTGAGGATCCCTGCCTTAGAGCATTACCCAGCCTGCAAGATAGGAAAAGTGGAAGGATTATGGCTTTGGAAGTCCCCCCTCGGCTTCCCATCTGAACCTGAAGCCAGATTTATCCAGATTTCTTGACAGCTTTGAAAGACAGTTTAAAGGTGTCAGGTTAGAAAGCGTGAGTTCTAGTCCCACCTCAGCCATAAAAGACAGCTGGGTGACTTTGAGCCAGTCAATTTTTTCTCAGATCAACACACCTCACAGGGTGGTTGTTGTGGAGGAAATAGAAGGAGGAAGATGAACTTGGAGCCAGATTTATCCAGATTCCATGACCGTAGTTAGTAGACTGCCAGTCCCATGGTGTGAGATCCAATCACAAGAGTCTTCCTAACTGACAGGAAGCAGCAGGTGAAGCTAAGCAGAATCATATCAGATACCTGTACAATTAAATTTCTTCGACACAAACAGCAACTCTGGTAAAAGCAAAGGTGAAGGACTTTGTATTTACACACATAAGGACTGATGTACTAACAGTAGAGTTACTTATGCACACTTTTCTCCAGATGTGGAATTCTTAACTGTCGGCCATTTTATTTACCTAGAGAGATTTCTGTTATAGTTATCACTGCTGTCTATATTCCACTTGATGCAAATGTTAGCACAGCGCTCTTTAAGTTACATGATGCCATCGAGAGGCAGCAGCAAACTTACCCTGAGGGCCCTTTTGTCATGGCTGGGGATTTTAATCAAGCCTGTGTAAAGTCTATTTTCCCTAAGTTTGTGCAGTATGTGCAATGTACCACCAGAGGTAAGAACACTCTAGACCAGTGTTGGTGAATCTTTTCGGCACCGAGTTCCAAAAACATCACGCAGAAACATTGCACGCACACTCGTCAGGACCACGCTCTGGAAAAACTGAACTTCTGGGTTCTAGCATGCATGTATGCCTGACGATCAGCTAAATGGTGTGCATGCGCAGGCCAGTTTGCAGCACTGCCCCGCTAGCAATAGGATCGCTCTCTGGAAAAGTTAAACTTCTGGGTTATAGTACGCATTCGCGCCTGATAATCAGCTGGCTGGTGCGCGTGCACAAGCACGGTTTTCGACACTGCAGCATGTGCAAAGAGATTGCGCTCCAGAAAAGCCAAACTTTCAGGTTCTGACATGCATGCGCACAGTTTTTGGGCACTGTTGCACGTGTGGTGGACGGCTGATTGTCGCACACACATGCGCGCCAGAAACCTGGAAGACAAACAGGCAAAGCCACGCGAGCTGGGTAACATAGCTTCTCGTGCCACTTTGGGCACACGTGCCATAGGTTCGCCATCACGGCTCTAGACCATATGTAAGCAATAAGCACTTAGACTTATATACCACTTCATAGTGCTTTACAGCCTTCTCTAAGCAGTTTACAGAGTCAGCATATTGCTCCCATCAATCTGGGTAAATTTACTGACCTTGGAAGGATGGAAGACAGAGTCAACTTTGAGCCAGTCAGAATCAAACTCCTGGCAGTGGGCAGAGAGTCAGCCTGTAATACTGCATTCCAACCACTGTGCCACCATGGTTTTTTGCTGCATGCCTCCTCCTCTTTCATTTCTGGCAGGTCCGATTGAGCAAAAACTACGAGAAAGCGTTAGAGGAGATTGACGAGAATCTCATCTACTGGCCCCGCTTCATCCGGCACAAATGCAAGCAGCGCTTTACCAAGATCACCCAGTACCTGATCCGAATCCGCAAGCTGACACTGAAGAGGCAGTAAGTGGCGTTGCCTAGGCCTGACAAGTTCAGCAGGGATTACCATTATAAGTGTGAAACAGGCCTGTTGCTGGCCTGAGAGAGCTGCAGCTTCTTGACACCTGGTTTGCAGAGTTGTTCTATCGACATCTTCTGTCTCTTTCAGGAGGAAACTTGTTCCGTTAAGCAAAAAGATTGAAAGGCGTGAAAAAAGACGAGAGGTAAAGCACCTTATCTGCCACAGAGATTCCTCATTCTTTGGTGTTCTGGTTCTCAAATCAGCCCCTGTGGAAGTTCCCAGGCTCTGCTGCTGCTTTCTTTAGTTGTTGCAACATTTTGACCATAAGCTCTGGGTGCCGCCACCTAGTGGACAGCTTCGCCCCATAAAGTCCAGGAGTCCGCCTACTAGATGAGCAAATCCTCAGGTGGTGATCCACTTTAGAGTGCTAAGATTTCACCTTGTCCACCCCTTTGGAATGTATCTGTTTATACCGAGTTTGTATTGAGTATGATAACCAAAAGTGCACATGCATGACGCTAAAGTTTTTTGGAAAAATTGCCTTTGGAAAATCCTATTCTTTTTGAGGAGGATGGAAGGAAGCAACCTATTCTCACATAATACTATCTTTCATCTTCCACTGTCCTGTTGACTTGTTCCTTGTTTTTGTCTACTAGGAAAAAGCCTTAATTGCAGCTCAGCTGGACAACGCAATTGAAAAGGAATTACTGGAGAGACTCAAGCAAGATACGGTATGATCTCTTAGCAGGAAGATCAAAAAGGAGTTGGGTTGCCAGGCCATTTACATAGTGTGGAGGAAGGGCACTTAGGTAGCTTACCTGCTCTGGTCTTTATGTCTCAGAGGCAAGAGCTGAATCATGATATTTAGCTTAAGTAACAGATTCTGTGAGGGAGCAGAAAATAATCCCTGGAGTTTACTCAACAGCTGGCAAGTAGTCTGGGCTGGAGATTAACAGATTAACAGAGTTGGAAGGGACCTTATAGGTCATCTAGTCTAACCCCCTGCTCAACCCCCCTACACCATTTCTGAAAAATGGCAGTCCAGTCTCTTCTTGAAAGTCTCAAGTGATGAAGCTCCCACAACTTCCGAAGATTCCCAGGCTTCCTCTAAGTAAGGGAAACTCAATTTCATTGAGGGCCCCATCAGGGTTGTGTTTGGCCTTGAGGGGATCTGGAATCTGGCCCCCCGGGCTTTGAGTTTGACACTCAAAGTTCTAGGTTGTTAGAGAAATAAAAGAGTTAGGATATAGTGGTTGTGAATCTATTCAGGATTCCAGAACCCTCCAATAAAGGATACATAAAAGGGGAAAAAAGTATGAAGCATATAGTTAACCTTTAGAAATTACTATATAGGGAATCTTGATTTAATTAATCCTCATTTATTGGATTTACGTGCAGCAGACCAAATTTTGAGCTGGATCTCCCCTGAAACAATCTTATTGTCAAAGTAGATAGACCAAGTGAAGCAGTTAATTTTAGGCTATTTGTAGTGATTTGTGAAAATCATTGTGAAGGATGTAACTTGTGATTTAACAAACATCTGAGAATAGTGGGCACTCTGACCCTCAAATAATCCCTTAAATCAGGGCTGTCAAACTCATGGGCTGCGGGCCGGATGCGTCACGTGCTGGCCCCACCCCCACCCTGTTTAGCAAAAGGGAAAAAAGTCCCGATAAGTCATGTGACACCATGAGTTTGACACCTCTGCCTTAAATCAAAGCTTCATTATAAGGCAAGATGCAGCAATGCCTTCTAAAGTGACTTCAGTGGAAATTAGCACTGTTACAGATCTTCGAAAATTGTCTTAACGTGTTCCGTTCTTGACATTTCTCTCATTAGTATGGCGATATCTACAACTTCCCCATCCATGCTTTTGACAAAGCTCTGGAACAGCATGAAGCTGAAAGTGAAAGTGACTCAGAGGTGGAGAAAGAGGCAGAGAAGGAGGAACAAGTAATGCTTTTAAAACTCTTAATTTGTTTCAACCAGTGGGTGGGGAAGAGTGTTGAACACATATATGTGCTTGCAGCAGTGGGGGATTGCATGTATTGAGGAAAAAAAGTCTACAATGTAGTTTTCTATTGCAACATCATCATAATCTGCTCTTCTGTTGGGAGGTCTTACTGAGAGTAAAAAAAAGAATAAACATCCAGTCAGGAAATGTAAAGTTTTTACCAATTGGGACTACACCCCCCAGAAGGCTGAGAGGATCTGTAGTCCTAGCTTGGCACTTCAGAGGGCGGTACGATGGTAGAATAGTGTCTTGGGCCCTGCTTTATGGTTTAGCCAGAACTTCAGATTGTGTTAAAGAAGCCAAGCTTCATAATGGCTGCCTTACAGTAGATTCATTAACTTGGTGCATCCTGCTGCCCTAAATGAAATGTCCACAAAGATGCTCCTATTTCCTTCCTTGAAGGCTGGGAATTGGGGGTTGAAACGTCATAAATAAAATTTATACGCTGCCTGATTCTGAGCAACTCCAGGGGGTGGTGGTGGTGGTGTTACAAATTGTTTTTAAGTAACTTTTATTATTAAACATTTTAAACATAAGTTTAAAAAACTATAGAAACATAAAAGGTAGGAAAATCCATAAAGATTCCAACATTAAATAAATCAATAATCAAATGTAAATCAACTTTACATTTATATGCTACCTAATTCTGAGCAACTATGGGTGGTTTACAAATTATTCTTTAAATTTTTATCATAAGATTTTACATAGGTTTAAACAACTAGAACATAAAAGGTAGGAAGAGAAAGTAAAAATGTAAAAGAACAAGAGAAAGAAAAAAGGTATCTAAATAAGTGTCTTCATAGTAATTGCCATGTCCACTATTCTAGATCGCATATTGTGGTTTTTTCCCATAAAAAATCATTTGAGTTTCATTTCATTTTTATTCACTTTCAGCAAAAAGTTCATAAAGAGTTTCCAGCTTTTTACAAAAGTAACTGTAGTTCTCCCAGTTAAACAAGTCAATTTAGCCATCTCTGCACACTCAGCCATCTTCATAATCCCTCCCTCCATTATGGATATGTCTGGAGTCTTCCATTTTTGTGCATATAACAGCTGTATACTATATATAAAACTGGTCCATGAGACTTTTCTAGTTTACTGTCCATAAGTCCTAGTAAAAAATATTCTGCTTTCTAGTGGTTTACAAATTGTTAAAAAAATACAAGAAAACAACAAAATGAGAACAAAGATGTCAGAGATAACAAATCAAGGTATGAACAGAGAAAGGAAGGTAGTTATGCATGAAAAAGTGCTACTGCTCTGTGGATCAGTTATCTTTTTTATGCTTTCCTTGTAGGATTTGAACAAGAGGGAATATGTCGAAGTTGATGAGAGTGATCTCAGCGATTTTGAGGTAAGTGCAGCCCATTGAAAATTGCAATTCAACAACTTATAAGATGCCAAGATCATCCAAGAACAGCAACAAAGTAATTTTAATAATCTTATTGATTCTGGGGATCAGAGACCTCAGATTGAAAACAATAACTTTCAGAATTGGTATTTCCTGCAGTGCAGCCATTTGGTGGAGAATGTTGGCAGCAAGGAAATATATAGAGAGGATTGGGAGTAAGTAAAATGTATTTGGATTGCCTCCCTGTTGTTTCTAACCTTCCATTTGTTTTCTATTGAAGGAAATGGATAAACTGGAGTCAAATAGCGAGGAGGTGACATGCAGCGAGGAGGAAGAGAAAGAAACAAAACCCAAGTCTAAGGGGAAAACTCCACTGAAAGGGTCATTCAGGCGGAAAAGAGCTTATGTTGAAATAGAGTACGAGCAGGAAATGGAACCTCTGTCTAAGTCCAAAGAGACATTACTTGGGAGTTGAGGACAAAAAAATACTTGGACTGTGAAATAATTGTATATGTCTTCACCATGGAACTGCCTGGAGGCTTTTTGTATAAAAGAGATGAAGGAATAAGCAAACTAGAACAAGCAAGTCACTGTTTTTAGCATTTGCTTCTGCTGTCCTTCCTGACAAGCAGACATGCAAAAAAAAAAGAAAAAAAAGTTTATTTTACTGTTACTGTTGAAGGGCAAGAACATTCTCTTATTCTTAAAAAACTGACGTTTTTCCTTCCAGGTTCAAAAAACAGGCATCCCCTTCACCAACATCTCTCTGTCCAGACGACAAACTTGTGACAGGATCCTCTTGTATTTGCTGTAGGCATTCCTTGAGGTGTTCATTTTCACAGCTTTGGTAGACTCCTTGCAATAGGACCTGGCAGAGAAGGTGAAAGAGATTATCTCTTGCTTTTTGCTCTGCCCTGTTTGTTTCCCAGGCAGCATCACACACTTAGATCACTGATAAACTGAGCTCAATGTTTTTCAGACTTGGTAACTTTAAAAGATAATAATAATAATTTTATTTTTATTCCGCCCTTCTCCCTGTTGGGACTGGATGGACTCCCAGAATTCCCCATTCTGGTGGAGGTGAATAATTCTGGAAATTAAAGTTCTCATATCTTAAAGTTGCCAAAGTCTGAAAAATATTGTCTTAGTTTATAGCTATCTATGCCCTCACATTAGATTTCATGCTTTCTGTCCTGAATTCTTGCCATCTTACCAGGCTGTGCCCTGGTACCTTGCAGGGTGAGGTGGGGTGGGAGCATTTTTAAAGATCATGAAAAATATCCTCACAGGTCTCTTTGCAGTTCAAATAAGAAAAGGAGAATATTAAGGCGGCTTCTAAAATGGGTTTTTAATAGACATGTATATTCAGATTTCTACGAAATGAGAGGAATTCTGAGCATGTTAGGTCAACTCCTAGCAAACAGATATACAAATCATACTTATCCCCCAAAGTTTCCTTCTCTTTTGTTGAAAACCTAAGTTGCTTTTTCCACACCTTCGGTTCACCTTAGGAATGAAAGTTGGCTCACCTTCACCTGTCCTTGGGAACAGTGATTCAACAAGAGGAGGCATTTGGTGGCTCTCTGAAGCAAAGTTGCTTTCACAGGTTCAGGGGTGGTACTCCTATCTGTGACCACATCCCACATCATCCTCAGCAAAGCCTTGAGAATTATAGGAAGGCGAGAAGTCATTCTGTGGCAGGAAGATGGAGATTTGGTTGGTAGAACTATTTCTGGAGACAAACGATCCCTGGTATACCTGGGAACCCAAACCCAACCTAGTTGGAAAAGCTACATGCCTGGGATCTATTGACACAGGATGCCCTTTGACCATTATAATAGTCAAGATAACCACCGTAGCCTTGACCAATTATTTAGTGCAGTGATACTCAACCTTTGGGGCTTAGTGGCCCAGCTGTGGAGGGAGAGAGAAGGGAACTAGGTCATGTGAGCAGCAGGCTGGCGTGTGCATGCACACCCACATAGCTCAACTTATCTCAGTGCACACTTGCATGGCCTGGTTCCGAATAGCCATGGCCCAATAGCTGTGGCCCAGGGTTGGGGACCACTAATTTACTGAGAAGGAATAAAAGGATCTACCTTTTAGCATGAATGCCCTTTTGATTCTAAAGCAATAGTTTGGGGACTTTTTTCCCACTGAACTGCACCTCAAATGCTTCTGCCTCAGGATTACTGATCATTTATCCCACAATTCTCCCCTTCTGATATACAATGCATATATACACAACTATCAAGTTTTGTGACATTTTTTCTGGCTCTGTAAGGGAGGCACCCAAGACTTTTAGGGTTCATGCCTCTTCTTAAATACCTAGGCCAGGCGTACTCTATTGTACACTTCAGTGTTTCTAACATTGCGCTCCGAGCAGCTTCCTCTGGTCCATCAGGGATTTCCAGGTATCCCACAATCACTCGCTGCAGCCGCTTCAGATGATGAACAATTCGGATGCCGAGCCTCTCAAAAGACAAATTGGTTTAGAGTTAGAAGCCATATGAGAAGAGGGCCTCCCTCCTTACCAAGCAGTGAAGAATGGGGCATTGTTTACCTCTCAACAAAGGCAGGCAGGCTCTTGGCATATATTCTCCGCAAAGAAAGCTGGCTCTCTGCTTCCATGTGGGTCAGTAACAGCTGGAGGACTCTGTCAGAGGCTGTGACACGTCGGGGTTTAAGGGACAACAGCTGTGGGGCTCTTTCCAAGACTAGCAGCACATCCAGTATGCAGAGCAACACAACCTGGGTTAGGGATGAGAACAATTCTGAGCATCTGTTTGGGACAGATGTCCAGAAAGAGTACCTGAGAGCTGGCTTGTCTTATTCTGTCATGAGATTCCCTGCCGTGATATTCAGCTAGCTTGTCACCCTCTCAGCATGACATACTTAGCAGGTGGTTGAAATTATATGTCTGGCCTAATGTGCGCCATCTTAGACGATGCTGTACAGAAACTGGCAGAATCAAAACACTTGCCCAAGTAATAAGTGTAAGTCAGGTAAACACAGTATTTATATTCAATACACCTTGGTTGAACTCGGCCACTTTTTTATTGCACAGATCTTAATCACAATTATCCAGAAGTAAAGTAATTCTCAAAGGTTTACTTAAAGGTGGAACCTTAAATACTTGTCTTCCTTACTTTTCCACTTAGGGAGATGTCTAGGTTTAATTCATAGACTCTGGAAAGTCAAATATTTAAAATAAAACATAGCACAACTACCATTACCATTCTAAAAAAAACAATGGCAAGATTTCTAAAACAGACTTCTCCTTTCTCCTCCAAGATTCAGCTTTGCACCTCAGCAAACACCATAGTGGGCCTTGTCTTGAGAATGCCATGCTCTGTACATCTCTTGGTTAACTGGGCAGCCAAAAGAACAATCAGGTTTTATGTCAAGAGAGGAACAGCAGAGTTGCAGGGCATTTCTTTCTAGTGGTCCAAATTCAGCCCAACAGCAATTACATGATAAATATGGACTAATCATTTTCAAATAGGGATGTTGAGAAGAGAGCAGCAATCTAAAAACCTATCATTTCTCTATGACCAGAGTATGTTGAGAGGATGGCTTGTAAAAGCAATTTAAGGCTGCAATTCTAGGGTTGTTTAGATAAGGAATGACCCAGGTAAAATCAATCATTTATTTTTATAAATAGAGGATTATGCTGTACGTTACCTGCACAAGTTGAGCCTCCCTGCTGTAGAGATGGTTAAAGAGAGCATGATACACAACCTGAACTCTGTTACATTGGCCGAGGACAGCTGCTGGCTGCAACAAGAGTACATCCATATGATTATCTCAGCTGGAGGTATTTTGTTGCTGGATTATGCAACAGAATCATTTTATGACATTATGAAATTTACAGGTACATGCACATACACCGCTAACATTCCCTTTTTATTATATTTACGCTAAACATTGAAAAAGGCACTAAACAGGCAACTGAGGTTTGTCATATCACAGTTTTTAGCAAACAGGCTAGAGTAGAGCATTGGTTTATATGCTAGGTTTTGCATATTGTTTTCCCTTTTGCTTATTTAAACTCCTGTTCCTAGGAGGAAGAGGCATGTGGAAATAATCAGATTGCATATATTTCTTTTCTGCATAAATACAATATTTATCTCCATTAATACTGTATACTGATTAGCCCCTGCCTATGCATAAATGTTTATCCCCATTTAAATCTAAAATAGCAGCCATAAACATCTCCTTTGCACCAAGACTGAATTAGTTGAAAACTGAGTTGAATAAGTGATTTAAATCAAAGATTAACCCGAACGCTAACCCTATTTATCTAATGTTGGTTATTCTCATGACTGTTTCAATGTCATAAAACAATTTCCAAGACACGTTAATGTTTTTAGTTGTGTCTGCTTCAGGCTGATATAAGAGAATAATTCCTTGCTCTAATCAGGCGAGATTTAATACCCATCTTATTTATCTGTCTGGAGAGAAGAGAATTTAGGAGATTATAGCCTCTGCATGTTTGTGCAGGGAAAGGGCAAAATAGTGTAGGCATGCAGTTTCTCCTTACCACATTTTGAATAATATGATGTAGGCACTGTACACCCAGAATTTTATTTTCTACTCGGTAGTCATCTGACAGCAGTAGTGAAGGTGGCAGAACTTTTTCCAGGTGATCACCAAGCCAAGGTCTCTGAATCTCCTGGAGCACGAAGCAAAATACATACTTTGTTGCTGGGTTACACTGCCATGTTTCTCTGAATCAGAGAAAGAAAATAAGGGTTAGACAAAGAGAATTCCCCACCCCATAATATATGATTCTTTTAAACTGAGATGGCAGAGATTACTATTTTTCTTGAAAGCTGATTTTGTCAGTGAACTAAACTCTACCTTTTGGGACTACTTCTATATAGATTTCAATGCATTTGAAAGTGAAAATGGTGCCAAGAGGAAGAACAAAATAATTACTTATTTGAAATTCATTTCATTGGACTTCAAATTCACAGTAGGCATGAAACCAAATTATTGTAAATCATCTCTGTCCAATCTCTTTTTCAATGCACCTTTCAAAGAGTCCATTACTTTGCTTGATAAGTGGATTATCTGTCAAATTGCTCTTATTATTTGGAAGATTTTTCTAACATTCAAGACTGCCTTCCCATAACTTAAGTTTACTATTCTGGGGCTAGCTTCTAGGGTTGATAGACAGAACAGGTCTTGAACCTCTGCATAATGTTCCCTCAGGTACTTTGAGAATGCAACTGCATTCCAACTTCATTGGATTTTCTCAAGCCTAAACATCCAGTTCTCAATTTATTTTTGTTAGACCAGATTTCACTTTTTTGCTTTTCTTTAAACCTAGCTTATCTGAAGTTTTCTGAAAATGTATTTAAAGTGACCATATTATTTAGCCACTGCAGAAAATAAAATGAATTTTGTCTTGATGCAGAATAAAACCACATTTGCCTTTCTAGCAACTATGAAACACTGTTGACATATTCAACAACCATATTCCTTTTTACATGTGATATTATCAATCTAGAAATTTCTCATTTTATTTCAGTTTAAAATCAAAACTCCATTTGTTCTGATTACATTCACATCTGAGCACTGGCCCTATCTACTTCTTAAGAATATAATTTTTGGAGAACATTTGAAGGCAAACATGATCCTAGACCAGAGATCAACACTGGGCTCTCACTCACTTGGTTAGTTCTGGCTTCAGGCACTGCATCACCACAACAAACCAGCCATGTTCACCTTCACGTGTGCCTCTGAGGAACTCGGGTATCGATTTATACTCCAAAACACGAAGCAGAGTATCCAAGAGCTCCTGAGCCCCACACTGACTCCTGGGCTGGGTCCATGGCCTCTCTGCCCCATGGGTCACTGCGCAGATGAAGATTGGTCCTGCCACTTGGTGAAGGATTGAGCTGGTAACTGCAGAGTCCTCAAGGTCTTTTGCCTCTTCTACTTTGGCCAGGATGTTGCAGAAAACCAGGCTGACTTCCGCTGCTCGCTCAGCTCCTGCCGTACCAGAAGGGTTTTCCCTGGGGGATCTTCCTCCCTCTGGCTCCCACTGGAGAGGCGCTGCGTAGCGGCTCAGGGCAACTACCAGTTCCTGAAGCATGGCCGGAGTGGCCCCAAACAGCCACCGTGAGTCCGCAACCTCCAGCAAGGCGGAAAGGTCTCGGACAAGCCTCAGCTTGGCTGTGCAGGGAGCCCCGCTTCCAAAGAGTCGCAAGAACCTGGGGAGAACCTGTTCTGCTGGGGAAGAAGCGGGGTCCCCTAGGTTCCCCGTGGCAAGACCTACCGAGGGGTGCTCCCCCGCAGGGCTGGGACGGGCCTTGACCCCTGACATAGCGGCCTGCGAAGGCCTTACGCCCCCCAGCAACGACTCCCAGCCTCTCCCGTTGATTCTCCTCCCGAGTCTCCGCCTCGCAGTCCCGGCTGTCTCCAAACTTTAAAGTTCGGGCTTCCTTCTTTGGATTTCCTGGGTTTCAATTCGAATCGTTCTCAGCGCCATCCGGACTCAACCCGATTACGTCGGAGAGGTCCAATCCCTACGAGACTCAACGAACGAACGGCAGAAGCAGCCCGATTGCAGCAGAACGGAAGTCCATGCGGATTTCCACTTTCCGCCGGAAGCGGAAATTTAATCTGCTTTCCTCAGACATAGGAAAGTATAGAACACACGAAAAAATATTACGTAACAGAAACAATTAATTATTACATGAACGGTCAAGAGGCTCCGTAGAGCGGTAGTTCTCCACTTTGGGTCCACCGGAAACTATGCTTTCCTTTAACCCATAAACATAGGAAAAGAAGCGCTTTCTTTTCATTCTGCGTGAATCGGGGCTCATAACGGTCGAAACATATGCTTTGGGATTTGAGCGGAAATTAAGACTGTGAGTCAGTCTATATTTTCTCTAAGCTTCCGTACGGCCTCCTCGGCGGCTCCGCCGTTTTCTCCACACTGCTTTCCTATGTGGCTTTCCTCGGTCGAAGCTGATTCCATTGCAGAGATTCCTCTCCTAGGGCAAACGTTTGACGCTTTCCGACTTCCCTTAATCATTGGGCCCTTCACTGAAAACCAGCCCCATCCCACGTGGCCAGGAGTACTCGGGGGAGGGGCTGCCGGCGAATATATTAGCATATATAATGAGAGCGCCCGATATTGGTTTCTCTGGGAGAAACAAGAAACATGAAGACTCAAAGAGAGAAACCAAGGGGCGCTACTTGTGCTTTCAAGTCAAGATTCTAAATTTGGTACAGAATGGTTAAGAGCGGACTCATCATAACCTGAAAGCTAGTCGCATGGCTTTCCTAGCGCGGTTCCTGAAAATTTTTTCTGATCCTTCAGGTTCTTTAATGTGATGAGTGGGGTGTTCATGCGCATGCGTGAAATGTGCCGTCCCAAATGTTACGACGGGGCACATAACCCATCTGATCGGAACCTAGGGAGTTGTGAAGTAGGGTTGTGTTTTTGATGTTGTTCCTTTTAGTTTATGGGTTTTGGTGGTGTCCATTTCATGGCGATTTTTTACGCTTGAATTGATGTTTGCGCTGGTATCTCACTTCGTATGGTTGTTGGTGCTTGCGGTTGTGTCTATCTTCATATTGCTTCTTTTAGCGTGTGAATTATTTGATTTTTTTGCCTGCTGTGCTGTGCCTTTTCCAAGCACAATGAGTGCATTACGACCCAGTAAATCCAAGCATGGAAATGTGCCTTTATCTGGAAGTTATCTGGGTTATATGATTTATTTGTGTTTGCATGAATCCTTTAAAACAATTAAAACTTATAGCAACCCAGAGACTTAAGTGGCAGGCAATGAAGGAAAAGCATCTACATTTAAACAGAAAAAGTGTTGAAGACATGCTATCTACATTAGATGTTCTAACAATTACAAAGGGGAGAGCTGATATTTTCCCAGGCGATATCAATCAATCAAATCTATCTGAAGTTTTAGGTAGTATAACACAAGACAAGTAGTATAACACAAGACAACTTTTGCCAAGTTCATTGTTCTGCACAGAACACTGAGTACAAAAGCAACATTGTTGAAATTTTAAATATTCCTTTATCCCAAGACACAGAAAAAATGCAGTTCAAGATTAGAGGTGGGTTGCTATCGGTTCTCACCGGTTCGTGCATATCGTTGGCAAAAATTTGGCCAAGGTCGCAGAACCAGTAGCAACCAGTCCCCCAACCACCATGTTCTTCGCCGCCATGTTCTTCACGCAAACGCATCCCATTGCCTTGGAAGTCCAATGGGATGTGCATGCGTGAAGAACATGGCGACGATAGCAGCAGCTTTTTCCACTGGTACGTTTGGGCAGCCTGTGGAGAAAGCAGCTGCCTGCACCCTCCTGGGTCCTTCAAGGACTGCTAAGAGCCCAAAGCAGGTGGTGCCAAGGCAGCTCACGCTTCCTGCTGCTTTGGGCTCAGAGCTATAAGCAGGAAGCACTCCGGCAGAGAGAAGCTGCTGAAGTCAACCCAAACTAGGAATCTCAAATA
>JANHFK010003100.1:62467-81335 GCA_036250565.1 Sibynophis collaris | reverse complement strand
AATTGTATGTTTATATGTTTATATGTGTTTTTACCCGACTTGTACGCCGCCCTGAGTCCCAACAGGGAGAAGGGCGGGATAAAAATAAAATTATTATTATTATTAACATGATGGCTAAAGATGAGTCATCAAGAATTTGGCTGCCCAAGTCAGCTGCCACAGGGCAGTTAAAGGTTCCCAGTGCATTAACAGTGCACCCGGCATGTGTTCTGCTGCTTGAAAGTTTGGGTCAATGCTCAGTTAACATTATGCTGGGGTCAAATGTCCTTTTGCTGCTGAGGAAGACAAACCAGCTGGTCTGAGCCGCAGGAGGCAGAAAATTGACTCTGAATAATCATTCTGTTCAGTGTGTACAGAGATTTCTTTGTGCCCAAGCTGCACTAAATTGGAACCAGGGGCAGCATAAGAGACAAACACTGATGCTGTTGCTATGGCTGTTCTAGAAGACAAGAGATTAATCTATTGCTCTGTGAGGCTGCAGGATTGTTGAAGAAAACAAAAGAGAGAGAGTGCAGACCAAAAGCTGCATTCTGCAACTTTGGAAAGAATAGCTCTTTTGGGAAAGTAAATGGTTCTCTAAAGTCTAGATCAGTGATGGCTAACCTTTTTACTATCGCATGCCAAAAGCAGATGTATGCAACGCACATGCATACCCACACCCATAATTCAATGTGCATGTGATCCTCCCTTGCGCATGCAAACCCCCCCTGCGCTCCTCCCGCTTATGGCATGCGATGGCAAGGTGGGTCCAGTAGCCCTGTTTTTCGCCCTCCCCAGGCTCCAGAGCCTTTCTAGCAGCCTGAGGAGGGTGAAAACGGCCTTCCCCAACCCCCCGGAGGCCTTCCGGAGCTTGCGTGCCCACCGATATGGCTCCACGTGCCACCTGTAGCACGCGTGCCATAGGTTCGCCATCACGGGTCTAGATGAATAATCGGATGCTTCATCCTGAAATTGACCAGTAAAATTTAAAGGAGAAGGTGCAGGCAACATTTCCTTGTCATAAAAAGAAAATTGTCTAACTGGCATTTTAGCCACAAATGCCATGTTTTAGCAGTAAACATGTTGGAGATAGAGTGAGAACACCAGAATTATTTTTGAGGTAGAGATGGGAGATTGCCAATGAATTTGAGGACAGGTACTCCTTGACTTATAACAGTTCATTTAGTGACTGTTCAAAGTTACAGCATCACTGAAAAAAGTGACTTATGACCATTTTCACACTTATGACCATTGCAGCATCCCATTGTCATCAACGTTCAGACAACTGATTCATATATATGACCTTTGCAGTGTCCTGGGATCCTGTTATCCCCTTTTAAGACCTTCTGACAAACAAAATCAATGGGGAAGCCAGATTCACTTAACAACTGTGCTATTAACTGAACAACTGCAGTGATTCAGTTAACAGCTGTGGCAAGAAAAGTCGTAAAATGGGGTAAAACTCACTTAACAAATATCTCATTTAGCAACATAAATTTTGGGCTCAATTATGGTCATAAATTGAGGAGTACCTGTAGTAAGATTTTGAGGAACGCTAAGTGTAGCACCAAATGGATGAGTGCTATACCTAGACCATGGAACTGAGTTCGAGAAATACCATATTTTTCGGAGTATAAGACACACATTAGTTTTTGGGGAGGAAAACAGAAAAATAATAATTCTGCCTATCAGCATCCATTGGTAGTCATCTGGCTAGTGTCTTTGCAGTAAACAGCAAACAGGCTGGTCAGTTTCAGCATGTTATCGCAGCCTGATTCAGCATGAGCAGCTGATTGGTGGTTGGATTGGTCTCCCGGAATATCGCCAATCAGCTGGTCCAGGCTGCAGGGATTGCCACAGGCCATTGCTGCCTCTGCGTGTTGCATTTTTGGCCTCCGCGTGTTGCGTTTTTGACCCCCGCGCATCATATTTTTGGCCTCTGCACATCATGTTTTCAGCCTCTGCGCACCCCATTTTTGGCCTCTGTACCTCGTGTTTTTGGCCTGTTCCAAGTGGCAGGGATCACTGCTGCTAATCCCTGCCATCTAGAACAGTCCGAAAATGTAACACATGGAGGCCAAAAGCAGGGTGTGCAGAGGCTAAAAATGCAATGCTCAAAGGCAGCAATCGATGGGCTGTGGTGATCCCCGCAGCCTGGAACAGGTCTAAAATGGGGCGTGGGGAGGCCAAAAACACAACATGTGGAGGCCAAAAAAGACCAAAAGGTGGGGGCTGGCGGGTGGCTGGGCTTCTGCAACGTTTGCTGTATAAGACACACAGACATTTCCACCCAGTTTTAGGGGGGGCGGAATGGGTCTTATAATCTGAAAAATATGATACTCAAATTATTGTTTCACCCACCTCATTATTTTGATAGTAACTGCACCTTTCAGAGTCCCTTTTCAGCTTGTATTTCCCAAACATGCCTGGAGGTCCTAGGCGTTAGATTTGGCACTTTTGTATGCAAAAGAGATGTTCTGATCTACTGCCATCTCACATCTAAAATGTTAATCAGTCCACAAGGAAGGATATAAGCAGAAATAGTTGCTTTACGTAGTGTTAAAAGGATTACAGGTGTACATTTTGGTTTCTGGTTTAATGAAAAGAAAGATTAGGGGCAACATGATAGCAGTGTTCCAGTATATAAGGGCCTGCCACAAAGAAGAGGGGGTCAGCCTATTCTCCAAAGCACCTGAAGGCAGGACAAGAAGAAATGGATGGAAACTAATCAAGAAGACAAACAACCTAGATCTAAGAAGAAATAGACAGAACAATTAATCAGTGGAACGACTTGCCTCCAGAAGTTGTGGGTGCTCCATCATTGGAGGTTTTTAAGAAGAGACTGGACAATCATTTGTCTGAAATGGTATAGGGTCTCCTGTTTGAGCAGGAAATTGGACTAGCAGTTCTCCAAGCTCCCTTCCACCTCTTATTTATTCTTTAGCAAATTTCTATAGTGGGAATGTCTATAATGCAAGCATGCATAATACTCTTCTCCTGCATTGTATATGTGAACAGCAACTACTGTAAATTAGGCAAACAACACAAAACAACTGCTGAGATAGGTGGGAGTTGCCATCCTTGACTTCCCTGCCTCCTGATGTGTTTTTCATGCAGGGAATTTCAATCCTTTGAGACAGAAGCACAGGATGTGGCAAATACAACTGTATTTGTTCCAGCAGATCTTGATGACATCATAGCTAGCAAAGTAGAGTCTTCCTCTTGGTTCTCTTCATCATTGATTGCTGGATAAGATCTCCCTCCCTCCCTGCTCTTGTTTGTGCATTGTGGTTCTATTTGGTATACAGAACTTAGGGACATTGCCTGCACAGATGTATCCTGCTATATTACAAAGATATAAAGCTCCCTTACATCAGACCAGGAAACCAGTCCATCTTGAGTAAGGCGGTCTATTTTTGTTTGCATCACCTGCTCTTTGAGACATTGAATTGCAGCTGCCAGTGACTGAATCTGGAAACCTTCTGCACATGTAAATCATAATCTGTACTTCCCTGCAATAGATTCCATCTGGAAGGTATTCTGAGGGAAAAGGGGCCTCCACTTCCTACTTTAGTATAAAAGGCCAACCTTTTCGATGAGTATCTTGGGCTTTCAGCCATATGGATTTGATCAGAGAAAAATGAAGAATTGTGCAATTCCTAATCAAAGGAATGAGAGTGCTGATAACAGACTTTAGGAGTTGGAGCAAATGTGGTGGGTCCAACCTGGGGTGCAAATGTGGACACAGTTCTGCAGTGTGCATTATACAATTGGATTGCAATATGCACAATTGAGGAAACTACAGCACAATCACATTCAAAGGTTGGAGACAGATGGTCTGTTGATCCACTTTCAAGTCCTAAGATCTGAGTTGAGTTACCAAAGCAAGGCTGAAGACCACACTAAGCCCCTGACAGAGCAACGCAACATTTGAAAAGCTTGCAGTAAATATTGTTGAGAAAATGTCAGTCATGATTTATTAACCTGACAGCTCAGTGTTCACACTTCAAAACTAGGACAGTTTAAGTTTGATCTTAACACGCACACCCCAAGCTAATATTGATTAGCTGGAAAAAGGCAAACCTGACCACATATTTCCTGTATCTTTCCATTTAATGTTCTCCTGTCCCAAAGCTCCAGAATGAGCTGGATGACAGCAGTTCTTGTCATTCACCGGGCTTTTTCTAGACATTCTGGCTGCAGATGACTGCAAAGGTTTAAAAATAAGCTTTCCATAAATAGATAAAGAGCCAGGACATCTTCCATAGAGACAATAGATCTATTCCAGCCTTCTGAATAAGACCCTTTCCCCCCCACTTCCTATAGTTTCCTGCTAGATTTTTGAACAAGCACCAGTCCTCTGAAAGGGTTGGCTATTATTCTCAGGATTGGGTCACAATTATATCCTTGGAAAGATTTAAACGCTCAACTGCAGGATCATAATGAAGTCCCCATTCATTCTAGAAATGATGATGAAAATATTTTGGAATTTTTAAGTTTGGAAGGAGAAAAAAAACGCATGTGTGTGCACATTTCCTACAGTCCCTTGAGACCTGATGGGAGTTGAAATCCAATCCATATGGATAGCAAAGTTGCTTACTCCTTAGGGTGGCCCAGTTAAATCAGGACTATGAAGAACCTCTGCTTAGTAAGTTATGATTAAAAGAAAGAGTGGATTCTTATGATATATAAACCCAATGTTTTATGGAAGAATCTACAATAAGCTTCTTACTGTTGACCTTGGAATTTAGTTTGAAAACTGCTGCTCTAATTCAAAGAGGTTCAAAATTGCTGCAAGCATTGATTCTTCTTCAATCTAACTAGGGATTAGATTGAAGAAAAATCAATACGTTCAAGTAATCGATTCAATTGAAAATAGCAAGAGGACACAAAACTGTAGCCAGTAGCCTAGGCACATTTGTTGAGTTTCCTCTCTTTTGCCATCTGCACTCACGACTCCCTTTGGAAACATGACTCACCTAATGAAGTAACAGCAGAAAATAAGGCTGAGTACAAAGATGAAGACACCTGTGCCAAAAATCACCATGTAGATGTTCAGTGGCAAGTCCTGGAAAGTGATGGGAGGCATGGTGCACGTTTTGTTGGTATAGATCAATCCCAGACCACAGAAGCATCCTAGAAATGAGAAAGAGAAAGGGGGTAAAGTTGTATTTGTACTTAATGCTAAACCAAGATCTAGTCTAACTACAATTGTTTGAACATGCCTGGAATAAGCTAGGCTCTATCTTGTGGATGGGCAAAGTTCCCAGAGTTTGTTGAGCTAATTTTAGAATTGATATATTATTATATTATCTATCTATCTGTCTGTCTGTCTGTCTAATCATGATATTGCTTGGAATGTATCAGAAAAAATGAAAAATATGTTGATGCTACATCTGATATCCATGCATAACATTCTTATGTGGCTACTAGGAACTCAACACTAGTACAAGGTTCATTGGCACCAAGTACAAACAGATTGAGAGAAACCATGTAAATTTACCATGATCCTTTGATCTCTAAATTGTGGGAAATTTGAAAAAGGTGGTGACCAACACAGATTGGGTGATAACTCTCTATTGCCTTTAAGTCAGAAAGGGTGCCTCAGGAAGAGAAGATGAAAAGGGTAGCAGCACAACAAGCCTTCTGGCAATGCTCAGAAAATCTACTTGTGCTAATTCATTAAAAAACCAAGGAATGAATTTTGTGAAATTGGGGCAGCCAATGATCATGCAACTTCTAAAGCAGAGATCGGGAGTCTGTGGCCCTCTGGCTGTAGAACTCCCCATATCCCCCATCACTAATCATTTTCATAGATGTTACTGGCAATGGTAATCTATCAACAACTTGAGGACTCCAAGCTTGCAGTTATAATGTTAAGCAGAGATGGGTGTGCATTTATTTTCATGCATTTAGCTAAATACTGTAATGCTATAGTGCTCAGGGTATTATTAAAGAAAGAAAAAGACAGATGGAAGTGACCATAAATACTAAGCAAAGCATTCCTTCCTCAAGGAGCTGAGTAGCAAAACTGTGCAACGTATGGTATATGTGTTGGTAGTTTATATCTTCTAACCACAAAACCAGACCCAGATGGCTATGCCTTGAAGAGAACTCCAGTATTGGAAGACATCAATTAAAATAGTAACATAGAATTTTCCTCAGCATCAACTTAACCGTGACAGGCAATTCCCCTTAGGCTCAGAAGACATTGCCTCCTCTTATTACAGCCAATCTGGATATGTTGGATTAAAATCTAATCCTTACCAACTAAAATGTTAGGTGCATGCTGGCTGGAGGCCATAGCAATTAGACTTCCATGGTTGAAAGCAGTTACAGAAGCCAATGGAGTCAACTTCCCCCAGCCCAAAGTATGAAACAATGAAAGCCCAGTCAAATGAACTATTTAAATAAATGATACAGAAATAGAAACTGTTGATTTCATGCAAAACACAGATGATCTAGGAGCAGTAAGAGGAAGATCGTCTTAAAGTCCCTACAAATGCAACTCAAAGCATCAATACCGGGTTAGAGACAGAAACCCATAAGCAAGGTATGCAGATGAATTGAGAGAGGAGATTTCATTCTGAAGCACAGATAATTAAATGCTAGCCATTCAGCACCAAGCAACAGACAGAGAGTAGAAAAGGTGATTTTTCAGGATGAATGCACTGTTTTAATTATCCAAACAACAAGCGTAGGTACTTGCCCGAAGAGGATGGAGGTGGCAGAAATAAGGCAGGAAATTTAAAAGCAAGGAGAACTGGTGTACTTAAAGAGGTGCGCAGGAATGCTCTGAGCCCCAAATCAAGAGGGGAAGAGGGATTCTCCTTTGATAAAAGACCTTATTTTGCAGAAAAACAGTGAGGCTTTCTTGCCTTTTCCAAAACACTTTCCCTTGGATGAGCTTCTACATTCTTGCTTCCTCCTCAGTGGTGTTGGGGAGTCACCTTGGTAGCAAAAGCCAATTTGCAGGCTGATGAAATGAAAACAGCTCGCTTTCTCCCATCCATCGCAGAAGTTTGCCAGGATGATGAGTCTCAAAAGGCCAAAAGTTAGAATCAGTTCTGACATCTATCTGGCCTTAATCCTGTCCTGTATCCTACTAGTGGTTTCCACAACTATTAGGTAGAACAACTGTGAAATTATGGCCACCACCTATGACAACAGCATTCCTGGAGTTCATTTCCACTCTCTAATTAAAATACATGTTTTTATTTTACTTTTCTTTATTAAAATTATATGACAGGTCCCCAACTCGAGGAAGTAAATTGAAAATCAAAATCAAAATCAAAATGCCTTACAGAGGGCATGATTTGCTCAAGTCAATTGAAAGTTGCTATTGACTTTGGCTCAAATTGGCAGCT
The DNA here is from genome assembly GCA_036250565.1 of Sibynophis collaris. Lineage (NCBI taxonomy): Eukaryota > Metazoa > Chordata > Lepidosauria > Squamata > Sibynophiidae > Sibynophis > Sibynophis collaris. Next base: position 73,989 of record JANHFK010003100.1, on the reverse strand, counting down.
ATGTTTAAAAACCTTTGTGGAATAAACAAGTTTGCTTTATCTCTTAGTACAGGGGTCTGCAACCTTAAATACTCAGACAAACATTTGGATCCAGGAGCCACAAAACCTGGGTCACTCCCATCCAATCACATGAGACACACACACCCCCAGCTATGCCTACACAGGTTTTGTGGCTCCCAGTGTCTTCTGTCGGAAATGGGTCTCTCTCTCTCTCTCTCCTCCCTCCCTCCCTCTCATTTCTATTTTTTACTCTTTTTCCTCTTTCTCTTCTTTCTTTCTTTTCTTTTTCTCATTTGTATTCCTCTCTTTTCTCTCTCTCTCATTCTTTCCCTCCAGCTCTCTCATTTCTCTCTCTCTTCTCTCTTTTTCCTCTCTCTCTTTCTCCATCATTTTCTCATTTGTCTCTTTTTCTTTCTCTGTTTTTCTCCCCTGCTCTCTCTCTCTCTCCCCCCTCACTCCCTCTGTCTGTCTCTGTGTCTCTCTCAGAAAGCTGAGGCTGGGCCGACCTGGTGAGCTCTCCTTGGAGCGCTTTGCTACTCCTTTTCTTTCTTCTTGGCAGCTTTTTGGAAATATGGGTCGGCTGAGGAGGGAGCACGAGCCGGGGCGGTGGCAGCTTTGCTGAAGATGACCCTCCTCCTTCTCCTCACAAACCCCTCCCCCGCTTGCTTGAGGAGCGTAGCTTCAATAGCCTGCCAGGGGGTTGCGAAGCTGCTTGTGCTCGCTCCTCAGCTGCAGACCTGTCCCCCTTTTCCATTGTACCCTCCTCCTGGATCCCATTCCCACCCCACCACCCCTTGTGTTAGCAAGGTTGGTATTGGCCATGACTGGGTTGGGCCAGTGTCTTGGGGCAGATAGCAGGTCTTGCGACTAGGTCAGCAGGGAGCTGCAGGAGAGGGGTCAAAGTGTCACATGCAGCTTATTTTTTTTATTATTATTATTTTATCAAATTTTTAGCCCGCCCTTCTCCTTCACAGGACTCAGGGCGGGTGGACTCAGCTCAAGAGCCGTGGGTTGCCAACACCCATCCTAGTACTTCTCGACAATTTCTTTAGCTCCAACAATTGTGTTTTAGCTTGACTGGTCCACATGCTATTTGCTGCTTCTGAAGTTCTTGAAAGGTGGGAAATTTTGCAGGAACAAAGTCCCATGCTTTGTATTTTAAAGAAAATTAATAATCTCTGCAAAAGTTCTTGTTCCTGGTAAATAGTATGTAATTGATCTCCTAGGATCCTAAACTGTGATAAACACAACAAAAATGTTGTTTGTGTAATGGACATCTCAGAAAATGCTTATTAAAGGTTGTAGTTATAATTCTGCAAATCAGTCAATGAATCTAGGGGTTTGTTTACTTTTTCACACAGACACATCACATGTTGGATGACTTGGTTTATGAATGAATCAAGCACTAAATTTGGTCTCTTGCATCATTCGATTGCCAGATCTTGCCAACATATAAAAGCATAAAACTCTGATAGCATCCAATGGCATAGATATGCATAGAAAATCAAAAAGGAAGCAAATACTGTTTATAGAATTACATGAATTGCCTTTCAAATGTGATTTTTAAAATTTTTCAATAAAAGGGCAAGGAACAGCAATATTACTTTTTAAAAAAAGTATCCTGTAAATAAGCTAACTTTCGAGTCCTTTCTTCTCTATTTCTTTGTTTTTATTGCATGGTCATGATTATTAGTTTGAGGTTACATTATATTGTTAACATTGTTGCCTGTTCTCATATTAGCTTGCTACAATGAAATCAAATTTACTGCCTATCAGAATAATCATAGTTAACAAGACTGATAAGTCTATTTCACATCTGAACCATTTCCTGTTTTCCCTAAGATCACCTCTACAGGGATTCTGAGAAGGGGAAATTGCATTCAGAGAAAACACCCAAGCCAACTGGGATTATGGTTCTCCAAAATCTAGATCAAAATGGCCAAAGGCCCAGCACTTGTAGCAGGTACTCCTGCTCCTAAATTGGAAGATGACTATAGAGGAATTATCACTGAACTGATAATATACCAGAACTATTTCCATACAACTGTTTTGATTTATTTTGAAATTATACCTGTTTTCTTAAGATGAATAGCCAAATAATTTTAGGAAACTGCACAAGGAAGGGAACATTGCTACTTCTTTAATAGGCCACTTCAGGACATATCTAGGGGGAGGCACAATATCTAGGGGGAGGCACAGGTTCAATTGTTGCAATATGTTCTACAGCAGACCCTCAGAAACAGCTTGGTACAGAATTCAAATCCATTTCTCCATACTAAAGACAATTTCCCAACTGCTGTAGAGTTTGAAAGATACACAGAAGTTTTTCTCAATGGTAGCAGTTTGAAGATGCGTGCATAACAATTCCCAGAATCCCACAGCAAGCTTGAATTCTGGGAACGGAAGTCCACACATCTTAAAGTTGTCAAGGTTGAGAAATACTGACAGACTAAAAATAATTATTATATTCCATAAAGACAGATGTTACTGATATGACCAAGACTGTTTCTGATTGCCTACATGCCAAACCAGAAGAGGGAAAGTTGTTTTATTTTGAAGAAGTCAGTTTTATCAGAAGGATGCAGGTTTAGTAGGTTGGTTTCTCCTACCATCCTTTCTGATATGTGTGGTTTTTTTTTAAAATCACATTTCTTCCCTTTCTGGGCCTGTTCCACTAGTGCTACCAAGGAGACAGCAAGAGTTCATTTGTTATGCAGTCAAGAATGACAGGTAAATAATAAACAATAACTGTAAGTAATAAAATAGAGGAGCCCAATTGAGTAGAACATTTGTCATATGCACGTTTCTGCATCAATACATCATACTATTAACCTGTCTCCCTCCCTTCTGCCTGTACAAACAGCAATGATCCACCAGCAGGAACCAGGAAAACATTCCAAGCACTCTATGCTCCAATCAAAATATGCAAATTTCAGGTGTCTTTGTCCATGTATGCAGTAAAATAGCTGCTTTGTTCCAGGCAAGGAAGAGAGCAAAACCCCAAAGACATTAGCAGTCAAGGAAGCAGAAGGAGGATAGGTTACCAGGAAGATTGGGGGTGGATAGACAAGATGGTGGAGTATAGTCTACCAGGAGGGGTTGAGAAGGATTAGAAGAAACCTCAGATTATTTCTCCATCTAGCTGGCTACAATTGGTACTGCTGGTGGTTTATTAACCTCTGACTGGTGTTTCTTCCAACACCTGGTGCCTAAGACTGTCCACTGAGAATTGCACAGATGGAAACTTGGCTGCTTAGCATGTAAGGAAGGTTCCCAGAAGCAGGCTGCCTCATCAGTATAGCGTCAAGGAACAATAAGGAGTTTCCTTCTTTTCCCAGTTTGAATACAGCTTGTCTACATGATTTAATAGCAACAACAAAGCTTACTTTGTGAAATTCAGGGTAAAAAAATAGAATGTAACATCAACATCTCCTAAAGGAAAGTTCGAGAATGTATAGCTTTCTTTTTCTATATTTCCAGAAAATTTAAGACACCACCTTCCTCCCATTCTGACTCTCTTAAAAGTAGGTTAATTGGGAGAAAATAGAGTTCCTTTCAGGTCAGCAATGTGTAGAGTAACACAGTATTGAGAGTAACAATGTATTTTTTCTTTTGTTTTGGATTCTGAAGTTTGCCTGATTGCTTTGGCATAGTCTGTCCTCCATTATTTATCACCTTTAAGAAAAAAAGTTGGTAACTGAATTGCTGTACTATTTTGATGTAAACTATAGAGGCAAAGTTGCCCTTAAGTTGATCTTGTCCCCAAGTGACTTCACAAAGCATCTGTGCACATTGATCTCGCCAAGGGACTAGAAATTGATATTGGCATAGTTAATGACAAGAACATGATTCAGATGTGTCAGTGAATCAGAAAGCACAGGGGTTGGGCTTGCCCAGACCACTAAATCAAAACCAACATGCCACAGTATGGCTTATTGCAAAGCATGACTGCAGCCAATATGTAAGTGAGCATTTCTGTGTTACTTCTTCTTCCCCAGGCCTTTCTTTTTTTCTAGAATGAAACTGACAAATTCAGGGTTAAGGGAGGTAATCTTAACTAGTTGCTTCTGTCCAATAGAATGTGGGGAGGGGAGTCAATTTATAGTTATTTGCAAGGCCACTTCCAAGCATTCCTACCCAGAAGAAACATCAACAGATTAAATCATCCAGACAATAATTTCATGTAAACTTCAGATCAGACTTGGACACAGCATAAATTTAGCTGATTCCAAACTAAGATTGAATAAATGTCAAATTCAAAGATAGAGTCACCATGCTACAATGCCAGGAATGAACCATAGGCTTTTAAAAAAGAAAGCCTGAAAAAAGATGAACATTGATACAGTAGGTTTGTCCATGGGTGGACAGGTGATGCATCTTGATTTCCCTAAAGCAAATCTCACCTCTTGAGAAAAATCTTATGAGGTGAGAATTCCATTCTGTAATGGATCAGGACAGTAGCTTGACTGAGGCCCCAAACGGTCCTCATCTGAACATTCCAATCTTCTAGCAAAAGGACCAAGTCTCCTCTGACTTTATCAAGGGAAAAGTGACTTCCCAGTATTGTGCTTAGTACTGTGGCACTTTACAAATTATATTTATCAATTTATCTATCAAAGGTTTTAAAACTGACCATTACCTCAAAGAAGGACTCTTGTCAATATACTTGTCAAGCTCAATCTACCCTAGCATTGAAAACAGCCCATATTTATATTAACTTCTAAAACTCAAGGGCTGAATAGCTTGTTTGGACAAAGAACAATGTAAATCAAGATATAATGGATAAATGTCCTGTGGCCTGGTTGTAGTAATTCCTTATCTTGGCATTTTGGAAGGTGCATTATACCAACTTGACTCAATTCTAACTCTTTTAACTGCAGCAGCTCTTAGATCTTCCTACTGTCTGATCCTTTTGATTTAGAGAAGCCAAGATCTGCCCTGGAAACCTGCTGAGCTTCATCTTATTTCTTAAAAGCCCATTTGTTCCCCAGTCTTTCAGATGTACAGATTCCACACCAGGGTGCTCAATTATTCATAGCTCCTTAGATGCTGCCAAAATGTTTTATCCAGGACTTTACTTCTAAGAGACTCACCAGATATACAAAGGATAATCTATAAGAGGAGAACCATTTTTCCCCTTTAAGCAACCACAGAGAGCTTTGATTTTGATCTGATCACCAATCCTTAGTGAAAGAGTCACTGTCACTGTGTCACTGTCCTGATCTCTGGAAGTTGTACTGTAAGTAGCCTTTTCTGGATTAAAAAAAATGTTGGCATAATACAAGTCCTACACGCTTTCACTTCCAAGGATGCCGATACCAGCTTTGGGGTATGAGTGAATCTGGTCTGGCTGACTCATACTTTTAAGTCATGATTTATTGTTCAATGAATCAATCAGATACTACATTAACCCCAAACTAAAGAACTGATGATGTGTGAACACCATCTGGGCCCATAAGTGTCTGCTGCTGGACTTCTATCATTTTAATTCTATCCCAATGATGCTGTTCAAAAGGCAACTGATTTCTTGGTTTTTCTCCTTGAAAATGTTTCGCTTCTCTCCAAGAAGCTACTTCAATTCTTCAGTTGAACTGAAGAAGCTTCTTGGATGAGAAATGAAATGTTTTCAAGGAGAAAAACTGAGAAAGTCAAGTTGCTTTTTGAACAGCACCTTTGGGACAATCATGACCTGGATGTTGAGAATCTCCATGAACAAGAACTAGTTTTACTCTAAGCAACTTTCTCTTCATCCCTCACTTTGTAGTTGAATACGAAGAAACCTACCAGTTTTGCTTACTTTCCACCGAAATGTTTAAAACTACAAATTGTTTCTGAATGATGGTATCTTAATATCACCCAAGGATCAAATTCTCACCTTCCTTGAAGTGCCAAGTGGAATAGATGACAATTGCTTTCAGCATGGAAGGAACCAGGGTGTTCCTGCCTGACATGTAGCTGTTAAAGGTGAGAAGCCTGAGAGATAAAAAGAGAAGGCAACTTTTGTTCCACACCATAAAGATGGTTCCAATTCTGACTTTTAAAAATTAGACTTCAAATGCTCTGCCTGGAATGGTCAAATCTTTGTTTCTTTTCATCCTGTTTGTGGAAGAAATTTGCCTCATTTGATAAGCTCATATTATTTCTTTTTTAAAAATAATGAAATTCTTACATATTTATCCTTGTCTTCAATAACAAGAAATAGTTTACCTTGTAGAATTGTTGTATATGAAACACACATATAGTGACAGATCATAGTCCTGATCACATAATAGCTCTTAATATTTGTATCATTCAAAGAAGAGGAAGGGGAAGAAAAAGGAAGGAGGAAAAGGATTGTTCAAGCATTATTAGCTGGGCCACCATCAAAATTGGAAGAATAGAAATAGTCCTTGATTAACACAAGGAACATATGTCCTACTAAGAAAAAAATAGAATTGATTTAGCTAGCAGACCTGCAAACCTACAATTGAAAAGCAACTCTGTTTTATTTAGACTTTACTGAAAAGATTCCAAAACATACTTTGTTTACTGCATCTTGTTTGCAAATAATCCTGGCAGTGAGAGATGGGACTTTTGTCCCAACCCAGCTTTGTTCTAATCCTATCCATGAAGCTGCAGGTGGTGGAAGAAGCTGATTTTGCTTCAAGGAAAGCAGAAGAGGTTAACTGTGTCTGACTTTGACTCTGTGGCTACTCAGAAGAGATCCTCTCTCCTCCTGTTTCCCTTCCCTGCCATTGTCCGGGAAGCACATGGCTCAGAGATTGTGGGTTTGTTAAATTTCATGAAATAAGAGAGGAAAGATAAAGGAGGGATAGAAAAGAGGAAATGAAGAAGAAAAAGCCACACAACAAAAGCTGCTTGAATTCATCCCAAACACAGCTTTACCCTTTTAATTAACCAATGATAAAAGCAGTCACCATCTGCTAGGCTTCTGAAGGGAACCAATCTTCACCCCACCACAAAATGCAACACACAAAATAGGATTTTAAGAAACTTCCCCAGCTAAACTGTCCAAGGTAGGAGAGTTTTGTGCTTCTTTGTGTCTTTAGCCAAGATGGATTCATTCTTAACCGCCTCTCCTCATTTGGAGGGAGGAAAAGAAACAAATGCAAAAAGTTTAAGCAAAAAGATTATGCCTGCCTGCCAGTCAGCCAGCTAAGCAATCTTCCTTGGAGTAAAACATCCCAAAAATGGGATCAGCTCAGCAACTTTTTGGAGGTGAATATAGGATAGTAGTTAAGCAGTAAGTGTCAGGATAAAATTCACAAGATTGGCTGATCTCATTAGATCCTCCCTTTGCCATTTTGAGACTGTGGCTGTTCAAAGTGTTCGGCTTTGCTGTCTTGTTTGACAGGAGAAAAGTTTTGCACATAGTTCTCTGTAAGAAAATTCAGCTTTATTGTTTTTATCAAGACAAACTAAATAATATTAAGGGAAATTATCAGAGCAGGGGGCCTGCAGCTTCATGTCCACTTTTTATTTCAGTGTTCAAGTTCTTTAAACATTTGGCTGTGGCTGATGGGAGTCATAGTCCAAAACTGGTAGCACTAGATACTATTCAACAGGGAACAATGTGCACCCAATAGAACTGACTAATGATCTGACAACCTTTCTTTACCTTTGAACAGAACCCAGTTACTGGATTAACAATCAACTAAAGAGACTGGGTTTGCACAAGGTGGTAACAGCTAACAACAAACCAAGACAAACACCAGGTCATCCAATCCAAGAGCTCCCATGCTGCACAGATTTTTGATGTGGTTTTCATGTGCCAGAGGCATATGGAGGTTGCAGTCCTAACCCAGTAAGATTGCTATCCCACAGGATTGGCTTCAGAGGCTCTGATGGTAGGTGCAGATCCCACGCAAATCAGTGTTTAGGATGGAAAGGAACATACAGTACCTGCCCTCAAATATTAGGGAGAGGGAACCCTAATCCTCCCACACTAGCCGGAGATCCACAACAAAGCTATTCAACCCCGTCCGTTCGGCGACGCACCGACCCACTCCAGCCTTACTGTTCGGAAGGGTTGGGGAACCTCAAGGCGGTGCTATTTCCTTAAGCGGAGACAAAGAACAGCCGGCCGATCCGCTTTTGGAAAGGGCGGACTCATCACTCTTCCCTCCACCCGCAGCAGCTCCCCTTTTGATCTCCTAAACACAACGGCGGGGGGAGGGAGAGGATTCCACACACACCCTTTGGGCTAGTAGCTCTGCCAATAAAGGCGAAGCTCTGTCCCTCGAGTGAATCTGCCTACCCCATCTGGACTGAGGAAAGAGAAGGGTGTTTTCATGGGAGACTGCGAGGGGGCTTGCTTGTTCTTCCTCATCCCTGCCGGGGATCGAGCAGACTTACCGTTACACCACTGGAAGGGGTGCATCAGAGGCCCCAGAGCAGCTGCTTGGCGGAACGAAAGGCGAAACAATACCCCGAACTGCGCGGGGCGCCTCTGACAATCTCGCTTTACCAGGCGCTCTGCCCACGTCCTCTGCCCAGCCTCGGAGCGGGACGCAGCATTCCAATCGCGGGGAATCCTCCTCTGCGGCAGACTTTCCGAAGGAGATTGTTGCAGCTCGGCCGCGGGCGGCTGTTTCGAACGGCTCAATCCGAAGTGAGCCACTGTGGAGCGACCGACCCGAGCTGCAGCTCCTTTCTCGGATTTGCGTCCAACACACGGCTTCGGAAACTGACCCTCCGCCTGGTCAATTCCGCCCCATCCCAGTCAACCATCCAATCGGGGCCCTTGACGAGAGGAGCTGATTAGCATCTTCGCTTTTGAAGTAGGCAAGCAGCGGGTCGGGATTGGCTGGTTTGGAACATGGCTCCAGCCTATAGCGTTGCGAACCAAAAGAGAAAGAACGAAGAATGGGGATTAGAAAAAAGAAAGGAAAAAAGAAAGAAAAGAATATTGATCAATCGTGGCTTAGGATCGCTCGCGGTGCAGCTAGCCTGGACGGAAGGCAGAGCTTGGCTGATGGAGGTGCAGAATCCCGATTTTATTAATATTTTAAAAGGATCAATTTTCCAGCTCTTCATATCAAGAGACCTGGCGACTCTTCCTTTCTTTATTAGATTTATATTCCTCCTTTATTCTGTACAAGACAAAGGGGGTTGCATCCTGCACCCTTTCCCGCACAATAACAATACCTTACCTGCATCCCATCAATTGACTCGGACTACTCTCCCTGTTTCACATTGCCTTTTTTTTCTGGAGGTGGGCAAACTTCCAAACCAAGTCCAGGGCTCCTTTGAGCTGCCATTTTTAAAATTATACAATCATAACTGCTGTATTTCCAGGGGACTCAAATTACTGTATAAAGGTGATAGAAGTTTGCAAAATCTATGGATTAAAAGTGAAGAGGTGGAAAGGAAGCTGGCAGATCTCAAGGGAGCCGGTGGAAGTCACATTGCTGATGTCTGCTACAGGGCGCCACATAGATATTTCTCAGGCCCAATCAAGAAGATGTGTGACATGGTCTTTCCTGCAAATAAGTCACACAAGACTAACCGAATCCCCCCCAAATCAGTAGACTGCAGGGGAGAAGGAAATAACTGCCTGAAATGTCCTGAAATGGAAGATTCTTCTCTGCAACAAATGATGACAGACACCACATGTGAACGCCAAACTGTTCACTGAGATCAACCCCTCCCTAGAAGACCTTGCACTTTCCTCTACCTACTGGGCTGCATCTGTAATCAACCATCAAACAAATCTGACCTGGTTGTGTCACCCTTTACTGATCTTAGCTTTGGCAAACAATTGTGTCCCATCTAACGAACTGCAGAATAAACACGGAGAAAGGTCACCACCATGAAGTCATGTAATTCATTAAATCCTTTCCCCCTTGTGCTAGTTTATTCTATTCCATTGAACAACAAAGATGATTAGGGAACTAAAACATATGAAGAATGGTTTCCGGAATTGGGTATGTCTAGACTCTAGTTTAATGAAGAAAAGGAATGACATGATAGCAGTCTTCCAATAACTAGGGGGCTGCCACAAAGAAGATGAGGTCAACCTATTTTCCAAAGCACCAGATGGCATGACAAGTAGCAATGGATGGAAACTAACCAAGGAGAGAAAGAACCTAGAACTAAGGAGAAATTTCTTGAGAGTGAGAACAATTAGTGGAACGACTTGCCTTCAGAAATTGTGGGTTGCTCCAACACTGGAGGTTTTTAAGAGACTGAACAGCCACTTATCTGAAATGGTATTGGGTCTCCTGCTTGAGCAGGGGGTTGGATTAAAGACCTCCAAGGTCACTTCCAATGCTGTTTTTCTATTATCTTTCTTTGCCATTTCCAAATCCATCTACTTAGTCTCATTCTGGAAACTGTGCAGCACTGCCTGGCATCCACTTTCTCAGCCTGGTTGTGATTGCTGCTTATGTATTGTGACAGGTCTGGAGAAAAGTGAAGGGAATTAGTGGTTTTGGGACCCACACATTGGAGGGGTGTGCATGTGTGGGAGAATTGAAGGAAGGTTGAAAATTGGATGGATCAACTATATTCACAAAGGCCAGGAACCTCATATATCTCTAGACATATGCACTACAAGGGTTCAGTAGTTTTGGTGGAAAAATCATCATCATCATCATCAACTCTGGCAAAAGAGAGAAATAAGGAAAGAATTTTGAGGAGGTTGAAGTGCAAACATTGCATTAATAATTTTTAAAAGGCCTAAATCATAGCATGCTGTTTCTCAAGGTCACAACTGAATAGTTTGCATAATGAATCTTTCATGTGGCAAAATTATATTTAACAGAAGATGATAACATTCTTAAGATGGATTCACTTGTCCTGAAATCAAATCCCTGTTCTCTTATATTTTATTTATATATATAAATATTTATGTTTCATGGTTCATCCAGCATTTAAAATCAATTCACAGTGATATTCATCTACCAACAGCTAAGATAATTCTGTGTGATTAGTTTTCATTTAAAAAAAATTACCACAGCAAAGAATTTGATCGATGCAGTGACTCTAGAGATTTTTTTTTAAAGTTTTTCCTATTAGGGGAAAACATGGAGGAAAGGGCTGGAGAAGACATGACAAGTAAAATCATTGCAGATGACATTGCAGGGGACAGATGACAAACTTGAGCTGATTTTGAGAAGTAACCAAGTCAGAATTGGTAAATGCTTAGAAAGGAGACCACAAAGCAGTTGAAAAACATCTGAGGAAGAAGGTGTTGGCAGATTGTCTCTGCAATTCTGCTAGAAAAGTAATATCTGTATCTACATAGTAAATAGGAGCTGAACTTTAAAAAAAACCAGAATAACAGAGTTGGAATTTGACTCAAATTGAAGACTATGTTTCACAGCATTATTAATTTAGGTGTTGTGTTTGATTCTTCCAAAAATTAGGGCTTTAGTAGCATTTTTTTTGACCAGTATGTTTTATTAAAAGGGATTTTTGCCACCATGAAGTAACATACCTCTCTTAAGATGTTTTAAATTTTGTATTGAATGTTTTTTATTGATTGACTGTAAACCGCCCCGAGTCCCGCAAGGGAGAGG
>JANHFK010003099.1:86571-98513 GCA_036250565.1 Sibynophis collaris | reverse complement strand
AAAATATAAAAACAATTTAAAAACATATATTTTAAGTGATTGTCCCCATATAAAACCCTTATATAATAAAACTCAAAGAATAATTTGCTGCTCCTTTGCTCTTTTTAACAGTTGGATTTTACTCTGCCTAATAGTTCTGTGGCAAGTATAAAACCATTCTCTTTCTCTCTCTTTCTCTCTCTCACACATACACACACACAGGCACACACACAGAGAGACACTCACTCCTCAAAAGTTATTTAATCTCCTGGTGTAGAATAACAAGTCTAAGAACTGGACAGAACTGGCAGAAACCCACTACTAGCCCAGATATCAAATATTTCATTAGCTCAAATTGTTTATATTTATTGTAGAATCACTTAGCATCTCTTGTCCTTGTGAAGAATTTCAAAAGAGTTTAAAGCATCTTTGTTTTGGCTACTGATAAAAGGAATCTGTATACTGGCTAGTAGGGATGGGTGAATTTGTTATCTTTAATTTAGCTTGGTTTGTCACATTTTCATATTAAGGTCATTCTTTTATATTTCTGCATTGGTCTGCAAATTTTCAGTCTCCGTGAACATTTTCTCTTTCACATTTCTGTGAACATATGCATTTTTATAGACTTGCTTCCCCCACTCCTGATAATTTTCTTCCTTTCTTTTTAATTGAAATCTACATCACAAAATTCAGTGAAGTGTAGATAGTGGCATATCAATGCATTCTAGCTTGAATATACATTACACAAGTTCAAAAGTGTGTAAGTCCATTAAAATTCACTCTGAACAAATCTTTCTGCACTCTCAGACAACTAATATATAGGCATAAGCTGAGCCAGCAGTCATCATGAACTCAGGATGCAGCCTTTGACAACATGGTCAGTTTTTCCGTTTTATTCAAATTATGGGAACATGTATTATGGTCTCATTCACAGTTTGTTAAAAGCCTTGCTGTCTAAAGTAATGTATCTGAAGTACTTTTGACATTTTAGAATCCTATATGCAATGATGAATATTATTAAATCATATGTTTCTGATTTTATTTTGACACTTGATACTAGTCTTTCCCTTAGTTTTTTAACTTGTTGTATAGAATGCTGTCATTTCTGACATCCCAAGCATATATATTAGTTTATAAAGTTAAAGACTCAATATGTCTGTGTTCTTGGGAGAAAATAGCCTATCTTTTAGTATCACTGGCATACTTAATTAGAGAGGCTTCATCATTCAGTTTTGTCTTTCTGAAAATACAATGCAAGCTATCTGTTAGCCCTTTGAAGTTAGGAAGGTTAGGAAATAGACACTAAAAAAATACTAAACGGTACTTTGTTGATATAGGCTATAATAACAGAATTTTAAAAGTCTGAAAGCATTCTCTTTGGTTAGTTGTTTTTGTTTGTTTGTTTGTTTGTTTGCTCTGATGGCTAAATTCATGTTTTGCCAATTGTCTCTGCCTGCCTACTCCAAGGTCATCACTATGCATTTCTGCCATATCTCTATCTAGATGACATGTGTCAGAACTAGATCTCCTACCATTATCCCTTATATTACAAACTTTTTGTGTGTGTGTGGTGATGATGGGGGAACCTGCCAGTTATCTGTAAATACTAAACTTTCCATTACTCCACATTTGAAATTTGATATTGTCCCAATAGTTTAGCCTCATGTTAAAAAAAAGACATATAGAAATAATGCACAAGCTACTGGTCAGTTGACTTGGGATTTTATTTGACAGTTACTGAATAATCACAGTATAATACAATTTTAGCACCTATTCTAAATCAGAAGCAGCTACAATTCCGTTCTATTCTGCCCTGGACAGATGGAATAAATAGGGCATCATACTGTACTTCAAATTCAGAAAAACTAGGAGAGTATTCAGATATAGACAATGAAGCTGATCAAAAGAATGGAAACCTACAAAAAGGAAGATTGAGGGAACCAGGTATATCTGGTCTTAAAAGCAAGATACTACAAAGCCATATATTAACATTTTTTTCCAGTAACTGAAGGACTATCACTGAGAAGATCATTCTCTATCACCCAAGATTATAGGCGACACATAAAGGGTTTAATTTACATGACAAAAGATTCTAGATGAATATTAGGAAAAAATCAACAATGGAGGCATTTAGTTAGAAACCTTATCACTGATGAATTCAAGCACAGACTAATCTGGCTTTTTGCTCTGAGCAGGGAGTTGGTCTTGATGATGTAAATTGCACCTTTCAAAATTTTGATTATGAAATCTTACTTAATCTTTGAAAGACTATTGCAGAACTTCAAATTCTCCCCACTTCCATTGATTGGTTTCTTGGGTTATTTTTTAAAAGGTTTTCAGATTTCTTAGAATTAATCAGACTGTACTTACATTTCCATTGTATTTTAACAACATGTGGTCATCCGTGAACTGGTTATTTTTCATGCATGCCTGCACACACAGAGTCACTCAAGTCAATCTAAATTCCTGATTACATGTCCATACAATTTTCTTTGTAATAATTGTACAAAACTGATTTACCATTGTGAGTACATATAATCACATGGAAACTGGATTTCCTTTATATATTTTACCTATCTTACACACTCATTTAGCCAGCCTATCTAGGCTATAATTTGTGATGGCTTCCAAGGATTACACAGTACTTTTTCTTGTGTTCTCAGTTCAATTGTGCATTTAATTTCTCTTAAATTTCCCACTTATTATAATGACCACTTCATTTTTGCAGCCTTTTCCTATTTAGCTCCTACTTTTTGGAATTGACTCGCCTCTGAACTTCAATTTGGAGTCTAGCCTGAAGTTTAAAATCCAATAAAATGTTTTATTTTTCAGGATATTTATGAGATTTATGAAGTACCATTCTTTTGGGTAGGGGTACTCAAGATTGATTTACATTATACCAGTATAGATATTAAATTAATAATGTTTTATAATGCAGAATCTTACACTTTGCTTCAAAATTACTGAAAAAGCTTGAGGAATTTAAATCAATAGAATAAAAATAGAATAAGAAAAAGAATAGAACACTCCTTACTGGCCAAGTGTGATTGGACATACAAGAAATTTGTCTCCAGTGCATAAGCTCTCAATATACCATGTTCCCCCCCAAATAAGACCCTGTCTTATATTTTTTGGAACCTTGAAATAAGCGCTTGGCCTTATTGCCATGCAGTCAAAAGCCCGATTGGGCTTATTATTTTGGTGAAAACAGGGTACATACAAACCACAAAGTGAAAAATCATAAGATTTGTAATGTATTTTATCTATATATTTATTATGTATTTATCTATGACAAAATACAGAATGCAACAATTAAGGAATGGTGCAACAACCAACATTGACTGAGGTAGTTTGAGTACATTCCATTGCATGGGATCATACTGAGTTTCTTATTGATTGCGTGGGAACTACTTCCATTTAGGTTGAAAAATACAGTGATCAGTTCCAAAGAAAACTTGGCTGGAGCATGTGGAAGAACATCTGGTGAAACTTAGACATGAAATAAAGGTGGATGAAATAGACCAGGAAAGTGCATGTGACATCAACAGATCCACAACACCTATATTGTAGCTGCATAATGATTATGCTATGGGTTGTGACTACCAATAAGACCCTGTCTTATATTTTTTTTGAACTCTGAAATAAGCGCTTGGCCTTATTGCCATGAGCTCAAAAACCCAATTGGGCTTATTATCAGAGGATGTCTTATTTTGGGGGAAACTGGGTAGATGCAAGCAAACTCAAGTTTAACTTGGTATTAAATAAGGATTATAACATTAGTGGTGTATAACAATCTGTTTTATATTACACTGTTGTGCCTGCCCTCTGGAATAGTATCTCCACAGAGTTTCATATGCCTCCTACCCTGACAGTGTTTGAGAATTTTTTCTTTTTCCTTCTGTTTCCTCTTTATGTGTTTAAGTGCACACCTTTAAGTGCACGACTGCTTTAAAAATTACCTAATTTTTCTTCATCAACAAAGAATCCCAAATATATTCAGGTCCAAGCTATTTTTTATGTTGGAATTGGCAATTTTTTTCTCTGATGGTCAGATACTGCCTATTCTTCACCTCTCCACCATGGCTGGTAAATCTGTAGGCCAAGCAGTATGGCAGCCATTGGACAGTGGTAGCCCAATAAGGAGACTGCTGATAGACTGCTGCTCAGGATGTTTTTCACAATACAGTCCTTCAGGAATTCAGCTGAGCTTTGGGCCTGACAATTTGCACCTACTTGTGGCCATATGAATTACCCCATGGCTGTAATTTGCTAACCCCTGACCAGTGTGATTGTAGCTTTATTTCCAAATAAATAAATGAATCCTGCATATTCAAAAGAATGGAAGGATAGATTCTTGTCTCTCACAGTTAATTATTCCCTTGAGGAAAAACTGATAATCATTCTGTACTAGTTTAAAGGAAACTTGTACAGTATGAACTATGATGCTCATGATCTATGACACATTACTGTGCTGGGAAGGTATAATAGACAAACAGGTAAATAATCTGTTTTAAATGCAGCTGAAATCTTTCTGTGAACTACAAACTCAACAGAAGCAGCATCCAATTTAGCTGATTGCTTTGATTTTTCTGGCTTTTAATGAATTCTCCTGTCTTTCTTTGCTATTTTTCCCAATAATTTCTCTCCCAGAAAGTCCAAATGAAATGAATAATTAACATAATAATGTAATTAACAGACATTTTCCATCCAGAATTGATTATACCTCTGTGCAAATGATTCATTCTACAAACCACATCAAAGACCAGAGCGCATAAGATGAAAGAAAAGCAACAGCAAAATTATCGATTAATAGCTTTAAAAGATACATTTCCAAAATCCAGCCAGCATCACCTTCTTTTACATGTAGCACAGCTGAATTTGCCGAGGAGAATATTAAAAAAGAAAAGTAACAAATGTTTGAGCTACATTACTAGATCAGATCTCAACCGCTTTACCAAATATCATTTTAGACATTTTACTACACAGTCTCTTTTTGAAATGAAAATTCTGGAAAGGAAAGCAAAGGAAGCATGATTGGTATAGGAACAAAAGAGAGAAGAAACTTCAAAGAGATACTGGAAGCCATGTGCCTCAATCATTTTCCTCAGTGACAACTGACTTCATTCTCTCAAAAGATCCCACTGATAAAAGGCTATATGAGCTATCAACTGTATTCCTCATTTATGAGGAGGCATTCACACCAGAGGTGAACTACTATTATTAGCTTGGACTAAAATCTGACCTAGAATAAAAGGGAAGTTAATGTACTACATATGAAAATACTACTACATCCCATGAGTCTCTTCAACTACTAGTCAAGGTCAATTTTCTCCTATCAGCTAGAAAACATGTCTTTTTACTTATTCACATGATATACAGGTAGCCTCGACTTTCAACAGTTCATTTAGTAACCATTACAACGGCATTGAAAAAAAGTGACTTATGAAAGTTTTTCACACTTATGACCATGATGGTCATGTGATCAATATTCAGACACTTCGCAGGTGGCATTTATTTATGACAATTGCAGTGTCTTGGAGTCATGGGATTACCTTTTGCAACCTTCTCACAAACAAAATCAATGGGGAAGCCAAATTCATTTGACAACTGTGTTGCTCACTTAATAACTGCCACGTTGACTTAAGTGTGGCAAGAAAAGTCGTAACATGGGGCAAAACTCACTTAACGAATGTCTCACTTAACAACAGAAAACGTTGGGCTCAGTTGTGTTTGTAAATTGAGGACTACCTGTACCAAATCAATAAGTCTGATTAATAAACACAAATATGCATTCCTTTTCTACATCCAAATCAGCGGTGAAATCCACTTACCTTCGCTAACAGTTTGGGAATGGGAGTGTGCTATGCGCTAGGCAAACACACACCTATTCTGTGCATGTGCAGAGCCTTCTGCGCATTTACAGAGGGTAAAAATGGGACGTAATGATGTCCTGGCAGGTGGTGGGAGCCTCCTGCCACCGCCGCTACCAGTTCGTGCAAGCTGAATAGAACTGGCTGGATATCACCACTGATCCAAATTAGTATAATCCAGCATTGGTACCCAACGCTTGCCCCAGATTTACATTCTGGCTTCTGTAAACTCAAAATAAGAGAGGCTCCAATAAAAGTAAAACCTATACTAAATGAATCTCAAACTTCATTCCCTGTTTTTCCTCTTATTCGCTACAGGATTTTGCAGCAGTCTTTTAAGAAAAATCCTATATTTCATATCTTTGCATACGCTGCCACTTAGATTCATTGCTCCAACAAGGAATCATTCCAGATTTTCATTTTCTTCCATCCAGTGAAGTTTGGCATTTCCATAGGAGAAAGCAGAATCAGTTCAGAATCCGGCAAGGCTTAGATTATTGGCTCTTAGAGCATTTATTATTTTTTGAGGGATGAATTAATTAATCTGGAGCTCATGTATTTCAAATGGCTGGAATTGGGAGGGAGGGGTGGTTTCATATATTGGACTGTTTCTATTGGTAGAATGCATTTGTAGAAAACTGGCCTTCAAGTTCCTTTCCTTGGGTTTTTTTTTTTTTTTTAAGGAAACTAAATAAAGCTAGATAGGCAGCTTAGCAGTTTCCATCATAGGAATCACTCCTGGATGAATTTTCATTACTCCAGAATCAGGTTGCAACACTAAATCAATGTCATACTTTACACTCTCCCATTGGTCCAAGGTGTGGGGACACTGATTGGCTTCTTGATGTTTTCAGCACTTCTAGGCTGTGGAAGTAAAGCAGCTTTTGTGAGATTGAAAAGCGGGATAGAAATGGCCCAAGTGTTAATTTATATTTACACTGCAAACTCATTTTCCTCATCCACGTTTGCTACTGCAATTTTCATCAGCATAACACTCATGGCCATGAAACATTTGGAATCCATCTGAGTAGGAAAGACTAAGCCTTATTTATGCATTCAAAACTTAAAGGTGATGTGAACAGAAGCTTGCCTCCTCAATATCCCTCTATATCCATTTGCTTTTAGAGAAGAGCCTTTAAATGCACAACAATTTCTAGCACTATCCAGATGCATATAGTTCTGAATTATGGACAATTCTTCCCCTCCTCAGTATATGGACTACCCCAATTATCATGGTTACTTAAGTCACTTTCATTATCTGGCTGAGACACCTCCTTCATGTGAAAATCTGAGTGCTGAAGGCTTTAGAACTGAAATATGGTAGGTCTTCCTAGAAGATATTTAATTAACCTGCAGATGAATTGGGCAGTATGGCAATTGCCATTTTGTATATTTATATAACATTAATCTAGTGTTATACAACTTGATAGCTCAATTAAAAGGCACATTGCTCATATTGCAGATATGTCTCTAACCTCAATATGAGTTCCGCAAAGAAAATAACTCAAGAAATGTACCAGGATTATCTGAAACAACACCACAGGTTATCATTCAATTCACAATTACCAAGGAATATGTCTTATTGAAGTCAATGAATCTTGTTTCTGTCACGATCTATTTGTGATCATCAAGTTGTTATCATGATCATTTTCAGATTTGATTTGATTAAATGCTTTAGGAAGCATCAACCGCATAACCTGAAGTAATGCTTCCAAATGGCTGCATACAGACAAATCACTGAGAGGTTTTTTTTTAATCATAGTTTGTTGCACAAGCTGCGGTTTATTTACACACAATAATAAGATATAACAATGCGAATATATGAATTGATGAGGGGTGGGTGGGGGGAACCCACAGATGTTGGAGCTAGCTGTGGTTGAAGGCGGTAAGTTAGTAAGTCAAAATGGCTGTATAATGATAATTCGAGACATTCCTTTGCCTGAAGCAGATCAAAATGATGCTTTTCTCACTTCTCCATGTTTTCTGAAACAGCTCAATTAACTCTGCCTCATGGAGAGGCCTGACCTGTGACTGTTGTGTTCTGAATGCAAAGCACATCCACTGCTTTTCAGAATAATCTACCATCAGCCACCCCTTAGATATTAAAATTGTAAATTCTCCCTCAGACAGAATGTTGTGCTATTTTTAACAATGTTTTTGTGCATCTTCCAAAAGAAAGAGAAACACTACAAATATTACTTACAGGGACGACTAATTGAAAAAAAAGGGTTAGATGTCATAATAAAATCAAAGAAAATCAATTTTTCTTACTGAGTAAAATCCCTCCACATTCTAATTTGAGCAGAACTTTTTTTTTTAAATGATAAGCAGCCTAGTAATATTTTGTAGCATAATCAGCTATGTAGATAGTATAGGGAGAAAGAGCCCTCTACTGGCTCTAAGTGAACTGCAAGTGAAGAGTTCTGTTCCACAGCAGAATGTAAATTATTTCCCAAGCAGGCAAGCATCACAACCAGGCAGTTTGAGTAAAACAGGGCCAAAATTTGGAACAAGAATTGGATAAACCTTGTTCAAAGATATCAAGGAGACCAACAATTCAATCTTCATAGGAGCAGTTTGAAATACATGTTTAATAAAGAGTATTATTCAGAAGCCCAATAAGAACATTCTTAAAACTGTGAATCACTCTAACAAAAGCATCCAGTCTATTAGCTTTGTCATACAAATGCTTGAAATCAGCAGCATGTCCAGTACCTTTTTTTTGCTTATATAACAACGTTTTGCTTCTAGAGAGCTATATACATATAACTAGAGAGATATGTATCCATACAAATCATCAATATATAGAGTCAGCCTGAGAATGAGATGGTTGATCTCTAACTTTAATAAATAAATAATATGTAGGCTTATTAAGTTGGCTGGAACTGTACTCAGGAAGGAATCAATTATATTTTCTATATTATAAACTAATATTTATAATGGTAGACTCCTTCATAAATAAACAATCTTCCCTCCAGCAGATCATACATCAAATAACATAAGCATTGTGTCAAAAGAATGCACGATAAAGAAATTATGACAGAATTTATATTTTTAGACCATTTCACCTGGATGATCTACATTTTTTTTATAAAAGAGTCTTCTTTATCACAGATTTTAAAAATGCCATGAAGAACTCACTTCATTGACTACGCACAAGGAACCCAAGTAACTTGGTCTACTCCTTGTGTAACATTTCCAACCTTCCCTTCCCTGAGCAATGTCCTGGTTTGACACAAACACTTTATAACACAAGGTAGGTCTCCACACAGAATGGGGCCTATAGATTGCAGAATGATGTTTTAAACAAACCACAATACGCACATGCATAAAGCATATGGTATAGTTATTATGTACCTCAGAGAACTGGAAAGGAATACACTTAAAATTTCCCCAGAGTAGTGAGACGAGTAGATGATTTACAGACAAAATTAATTTTTATCAGCAGGAAGTAAAGTATTTCCAGAGATAGAGAACAGCATCAGTAAAATTACTATATGCAGCATCTCTCTTCTTAATATAGAGACATATACTTTAGGCACACTCCAGAGAAAGTTTTGCCTTTAGCTAACAGGGATTTAGCAGGAAATGTGTTTATTTTTCTCATCAAAATTATTGAATGGGCATTACTTTGCCTGGATTATACATTTTACTTCTTCTTCTTCTTTTTTGCTGAAGCAAGAACATAAAAGAAGCTAAATATTGTGAGATAAGCTAGTAATCATTTCTTTACAACATAAGAATTTCATGTACATACTTTTTATGTAGATATTTCCTTTTTTAAAAAAGAAATGCCCTTTCCATTGTCATATCTCCATTCAACATTTAATTAGCTATTTGGGAAGTTTCAAAGATAGGTTACATATTTTCAAAATACATTTCCCCCAAATGTGTTAACCATGTATAGCTAAACCTTTAACTCAATATTAATTTACTTGGGAGTAAGTTCAACTGAACTCAATTGCCTTACTTCTGAGTAGGCATCTATAAGAGTGCACTTTAACATTGCAGTTCAGTGCAATTGAACTGGAAGTAGATGGCCAGGTGCAAAAGAACAGGGCTTCATCTTTAATTCTTGAGTAGAAGAGGGGATTTTAGCAAGTGTACCTTTTTATGATTAAGCTAAACCATTTTACTTTTAACACATTTGGACTTACATTTAATCAAAAAAACCCGTACTGAATTATATCAATATTTTCTTCCATATTACTTTTCTTCACGATAGAGTTTTTTCAATGACAACTATTTTAAAAGTAATTTTTATTTAAGTGTCCTACATCCAGACCCTTTTGAGTTTATTCTACCTTTTTGCAAGAGAGAGGTAGCCAAAAAAAGACAGTAAATGCAAGAGATAATTTTCCATGGCAATATATGGTTACTCTTTAGAAACAGCAGTCATTGTTGCAGAAGTAACACACTATGTAAATCTTGTTAATTGGACAAACCTCAGGAAAGTTATTGGCCAACATAAGTTCATCAAAAGCTTCAGTTACAGCCATTTTAATTTCTCTGCACATGAGATAATAATCATACAGTAGCAAATGAATATCATAGCAAAAACAACAACAACCCATAAATGTTTAAAAAATGGCTAGGATATGTAAAAGGTAATGCAGATTATGACAGCTGGAGCAACATAATGCAAAATCTACCAATGTGAAATAAGAAACCTGCCCTTTTAGCAATGTGCCCATTGACCACTTGTATACACTAAATAGAGTAACTTAATATGAACAGTAATTTAGAAGACAAGTATCCCCCCCCCAATCAATTATTCTCTTCTAAAGAAAAGATGAATTTAAGGGTACCATAATTTAATAAGTGGGAAAATGTTATTACTGAATGAAAAGAGCTGTTCAATCTAAACAGGACAAAATCTCCATATGTTGAAAATATAAGGCTGAAACCTTATGGGATCATTTTTTGGGTGGGGAGGAGGGCAATTTCTACAAGTACATACTATACATGCTTAAGGTTATGGTATTATTGTTGATACCTGGCAAAACTTGTTATTTTAAGCAGGCAAGAATTGCTTTTACATGGACCTTAAAGTTGATAAGACTAGCTTTTATTTTAAGTAGTTACCAACAGTGAGCAATAGCAGCATTTTAAAAAAAGAAAGAAAGTCAAGCTCCTTAGCAAGAACACTAATATAAAAGGACAGAAATATCTTACTACGCTGTTCCTCTTCATATATACTGTATAATGAAAAAAGGATGCCTGTCCTCAAAACATTTCCTTAGAGTCATTTCCATTTACTGACACTGAGTCTTAAAAAAATATCTTTTCCCCCTAATTATGCAAAGCACTCTCTCACTCACTCACCCTCCCTTTAGGTTAAGAAAGCAAAAATTCAAGTGCAGTAAAAGCTACATCATGATGCACTAAGGATAAGGCATGCACTGAACAACTCACCTTCATTCTGTATATGTCTTGAGTTCTGAGAGGTTTTATTGACATCAGGTATGTCAGCAATGAAGCTCTGTTTCAGAGATACCGATTACAAGTCAAACGCATTATTCCAAGGACCGGTCCTCTTAGCTCTTTCACAGACACACAGCTGGCATCTTCTCAGCAAGGAAGAAAGCAGCACAGTAAGTTGTCCACGGAGGGAGCTAGGTAGCTGGCTTCTCCAGCTCCAGCAGTTACATACTGATGCCATAGTACATATTCTCATCCTGTCTCTGGCTTCTTTGCCTCCACACTCGCTGAGCACTGAAATCCTGCTGCTGTTGTATAATCAGGCCAGCCTATTTGGATCATATAGGCCTCGATTTAAACAGCCAATCAATAGACAGGCTGCTGGAACCTCAGAATTTTTTTTTCCAGGAGTAGCACATAAAAAGATTTTTTTTTCCTCCAGCAGTTACATCAGTTATGTTTTAAAGTTGGTTATTGAATCTGTTGTTGACACACACACACACACACACAAACACAAACACTGCAATAAAAGCTAGCTTCTTTCAAAGGAATAGCACCTGCTTAGACTTTAAGCAGTTCTAATCAGAAGATAGGGTAGGAAAATCGTGCTCTGTAGATACTGGAGAGAGAGAGGAAGATAGGAAGAGAGAGAGGGGGAAGATAGGAAGAGAG
>JANHFK010003098.1:118468-132244 GCA_036250565.1 Sibynophis collaris | reverse complement strand
TGTACACCGCCCTGGGTCCCAACAGGGAGAAGGGCGGTCTATAAATAAAATTATTATTATTATTCTTATTATTATTATTATTATTATTATTATTATTATTATTATCCCTGAGCCTCGTTTTTTCCAAGGTAAGGAACTGCCTCCCCTTCAAATCCCCTCAACTGTTTTGTTTTTCGTCATCTCTTCCCTTTTGGCTGCCCTGCACCATGCCTTGTAGGGCACAAAGTAATCCCAAGACCATAAGCTGCTTGTCATGCTGTGGCTCAGGTTTTTTTTTAGTGTGCTGTGGCAGCAAGAAGCCCTGAATTACGGTGCATTATGAAGCTGCAGCCTTCCATGGAAGTTACTGCTGCCCCAGCTTGGCCCAGCAGCATGACGTACAAGCCACAGCATTCCAGGTACTTCCAACAGCATGGCACAAAGCCCAGCCGGAGTATCCTTTGCCTTCCTGCATGCTGTGGCTGACCTTCACTATCTTCCTTCCACTTCTGAAGAGGAGCACTTGGCCCATAGTTCTGGCCAGGCCAGGCCTTCTTCTTGAAGTTGCTCACGCCTTTCTCCATATAGCACACCTGTTCTCATGAGACTTGAGGAAGATGGCCTCGTGGAGGACCTGTGGAGCACAGGGCAGCAAAGACAATTGGGGCTTTGTGCTGGGGCTGGGGGTGGTTGGCTGCGGTGTGGGACTTGAGGGGCATTTCTCAATGGCAGTGGTGGCATTGGAGTAGAAGAGGCCCGGAGATGGTGTCAACTAGCTGAGAATGCTAGTTGTTGCTAGAGAATGCTACTTCATCCCCACTCCTGCCGTTGTTGTTGAGGAGTGCTGTTGTGCTGGTGATGTATATTGGGGTGGGGGGAGTTAAAGCAGCACATAGTTTCAAATGTGGGTGGGTTGGCAGGCATCTGAATTTTGATCATATGACCGTGAGGTCACTGCAATGGTAGTAACTTTGGGAACCAGTTGTAAATCCCTTCATTCAGTGCCACTTTAATTTTGACCTGTAAGTTGAGGACTACCTCTATTGTTCAACTTATCCTCCATCTGTCCCCCACCCCATTCCAGGAAAAGCAGATTTGAATCACAGAAATCTTGGCTAAAAGAATACAATATCGAGGAACTGCTTAATGTTACTTATTCCGCAGTTCCTCTCAAGCTGCTATTGCTTCTGACATAACATTCATCCTGTGCTACTACAGTTTTGGGTACAAAGGTGAGAACAGTAATCAAATTATGCGTGCCACAAAGGAAAAAAATGGCACCCTGCCCAGCCAAACTTTAAGCAAAATTGTGCACTGGAATCAGTTTGTGCCTTCATTTCTCATTCATTGTCATCTGAAGCACTTAGCTTTATCTGACTGGTTCTATATTACAATTGCCTTCAAATTGATTTGAAGGGTTGTGCAGATGCACACATACACTTTTACCCTATTACACATTTGAATCAGATCTGTGTTGATTTGTTAATTAGTGCTTACCTCTAATTTCAAAAGATTTCTGTGCTTTAAACTTGTGTTGCATTTGAGTGAATTAAATCTCGTTAGATGTAGGAATATCACATTTTAGAGCTAATCTTTCTAATCATTTATTGGTTTAAGAAAATAAAACAGTGAATGCAGATATATCTATTAAAAGTTTTAGAACGCAAGGCAAGGATTTATCTAACAATACTTGTTTCTAGAGCTCGATTGTTATAGTTGCACTAGTTATATTTTAATTTCAATATAGCTTTGCTTTATATGGGTAGAAATCCTTGGCTTTTTAAAAAAATAATATGTGTATCTTTGTTCTCTTGAGATGTTATTGCTTCTCATGATGGCTTTTTTATCATTTTCTTTTATAAAGAATGGGTTTGCCCTTGGGGACTGCTTTTAGAAAGCCCTGGGAAATTGCTAGCGTTTCTTGCTATTGCTATTAATTTGAAAGAAATATTCCTTCTTTATAAAACATTTCAGTAATGCATATCCAGAAGTCAGATCCTGTGATACCATATTATTAGTTCATCCTGATCTTAGTGAAAATAGTAGTGAAGTTGTGAATTTGGATTTGTGTCACTGTTATGGAGGAATAAGAGATCATACAGTATATACCTGTAAATATGTAGATTTTGCATGTTAAATGCATGTTGTATATTCATAAGAAGGTAAAGTCCTAACACTTCTGTACTGTTCCCAAGAAAAATGCATGGACCTATTTATGAAGTCACCAATATATCAACTTAACTCCAAGGAACTTCCATATTGGATAATATGGCGGTGGTGGTAGTTTTCCAATTTGAGTATTCTTCCTTTCAAAATAAAGCATGTGCTAACTTTCCTACAGTTTAGATGCATTCCAAAATAAGTTCTTATTGAGCTAAATCTTCATAAGCCCATTGTTCTGACAGATCAGTTATGACCACTATTCTATTATATGTTTCATTATATGTGGTATTTATACAGTATATAGTAAAATGTGTCATTACAGGCAGTCCTTGACTTACGACAATTTGCTTTGTGACCATTTGAAGTTACAACGTTACTGAAAAAAGTGACTTATGACCATTTTTCACACTTATGACCATTACAGCATCCCCTATGGTCATGTGATTTACATTTGGATGCTTGGTAACTGGTTCATATTTATGACACTTGCAGTGTCCCGGGATCATGTGATCACCTTTTGTGACCTTCTGACAAGCAAAGTCAATGGGGAAGCCAGATTTCACTTAACAACTGTGTTACTAACTGAAGAACTGCAATGATTCATTTAACAACTGTGGCAAGAAAAGTCGTAAAATGGGGAAAAACTCACTTAACAAATTTCTCACTTAGCAATAGAAACGTTGGGCTCAATTGTGGCTGTAAGTTAAGGACTACCTATATTTCTGTACTATATCTACAAAAGGATTACCTGGCAAGGCAGTACGGGAATCTTTTAAATAAATAAAAAGAAGCGAATAAAATGCAACTGTACCATTGGTGTATATATCGTGTATAGACCTTATTGCAGTAATGGCTAACCTTTTCCGGACCAAGTGCCAAAAGCGTGAATTCATGTGCACTTGCCTGAATGCCAAAATGCAATGCGCGCATGGTCCTTGTACATGCTTTGCCCCCCCCGTGCATGCGTGGCAGAGACCTGAAGACCAACTGGGCAGCAGGAGGTACGTGCATGCACAGCAGAGCTGAACTGGGGTGACAGCTTGCGTGTCCACAGAGAGGGCACTGCGTGCCACCTCTGGCAAGCATGCCATAGGTCTACCATCATAGCCTTATTGGATTGGATTTGATTTGTATAAGTACCTATCTCACACAGATGATTCTGAATGGTACACAACAATTAATACCACAAAAAACCCACAACGTACAATCCCTAGCATCCAAGGATAAATCATAACCCAGTTCACCTCCTTGCACCTACCACACCCAGGAGACAACATCTAACCTCATGACTCAAATGCCTGGAGAATCAGAATAGAATAACAGAGTTGGAAGGGACCTTGGAGGTCTTCTAGTCCAACCCCCTGCCTAGGCAGGAAACCTTACACCACTTCAGAGAGATGGTTATCTAACACCTTCTTAAAAAGAAGAGAAACAATTCAGTTAATTTTTAAAAAATAGTGCAGATGTTTAGAGCAAACTCACCCGTGTTATGTTCTGCACCCGGAAAAGACGGGCTACAACATCTTCATCGCTTGACCGAGATATATATTCCACTTGCATCGGTCCATATTGCTGAAGGCCTGGTTCTGGCCAATATTGTAAACAAGGCTAAAAAGAGAGGAACCAACAGTGGCATGAATACCTAGCATTGTAGAGAATAGATTTACTTACCTATTAAGCCATAAAGTCGTGCATTTGGTTTGGAGTTAATATATTGTGCAAACTCAACCAGGGAGAGCAAAGGTAGAAGGGTGAATTCAAGAATTTTAAGGTTGAAGAAAAAAGTTGATGCATGCTTCAGGGGATTAAACTCTGCCGTTCTCCCTTCCCTTTCGCCATTCAATGTTTCTTCTCTCCTCTTCCCTCCCCCCCAAACCTCCAAAGTTTTCCTCCACTTTTATGCACCTTGGTTATTTTACTTTGTTATTCTTTGTGATTCTCCTAACAAAGAATAATCCCTGCACTGTGGAATCTCTGTGCAGTGGAATCGAGCCACGCTTACAGTATTTTGCTTTTATGTGCAATTGTAAAACCCATCACTCCTTCCTGCACGCACCCACTTCTAGTCCCTCGTTCTCTAAATGAATAAATCTCATCTGTTGTTTTTTTTTCTCTCTCTCTCACAGGGAAGCAATTCAATGTTATCAACATCCCCTTCAATCAAGGTTTGTTTTCAGCCAATTCCAGCTAGGATACATCAGGACAAGGTTTAATATTGCTCGGGATTAAAGTGGCAGGCAATGATGACTGATAGGAAGGACTGTTGATATTCATTCATCAGGCACAGTCAAACTGATGCATTGTCTACTTGGGGCATTATGAAATGCCCCAAGTTCAGCTGTAAATCTTATCTCCGTAAACATATAACCCTTCATTCATGAATAGGCATCACCCAGCAAGAGAAAATTGGTCCACTGCAGTAGACAAAAGTCATAGACATTATAAAGGTTCTTGTTTGCTGTTAGTTGCAAAGCCGTGTTCGACCCATTGTGACCCCATGGGCAATGTTCCTGATTGACTTCCTGTCCTGTACCATCCTCTGGAGTCCATTTAAGCTCACGCCTACCGTGTTTCCCCGAAAATAAGACCCTGTCTTATATTTTTTTTGAACCCTGAAATAACCGCTTGGCCTTATTGCCATGCTTTCAAAAGCCCGATTGGGCTTATTATCAGAGGATGTCTTATTTTGGGGGGAAACAGGGTACTTCATGGATTACTGCCTTGTCATGGCAAAGGTGCTTGCATAGCTCAATGAAGCTATAAGCCAGTGATGGCGAACCTATGGCATGGGTGCCACAGGTGGCACGCGGAGCCATTTCAGTGGACACACAAGCTTTGTCCTAGCTCAGCTGCAGCGTGCATGCACGCATTGGCCAGCTGATTTTTGGGCCTTCTGGGCCCACTGGAAGTTGGGAAACAGGCTGTTTCCGGCCTCTGGAGGGCCTCCAGGGGGTTGGGGAAGGCCCGTTTTTTGCTCTTCCCAGGCTCCAGAGGCTTTCTAGGAGCCTCTGGAGGGCCTTTCCTAACCCCCCCCGAGGCCCTCCAGAGGCCAAAAATGGCTGGGGGCAGGGCACATTGAATTATGGGTATGGGCATGCATACCCACACTCTTCCCATTTTTGGCACACGACGGCAAAAAGGTTAGCCTTCACTGCTCTAGAGCTTTGTGAGAGTGCAGAGCAACAACCTTCCCTAAAAAAATTTCTTCCGTTTTTGATACCTCAGCAAAATGCAATTATAATTATAGCTATTGGGAAAAGTTTCTGGCTGCAAAGTTATTAACTCGCTGTGAATTCATCTTCATAGCTTGCAAGTAGTTTTTAAATGTAAGAATTATGCTGTCTTTACCGCCAGAAAAAAATTCCTTGTAACAGCTACTCCATTATTTTTAAAATTGCTAATAGCCATAAATACATGTACAGAAATGGATATGCTGATAAGAGAATACTACCATTGATATTATTTTTCTCCTTTTCTATGTATGGTGTGAACAATTTCTATTGTACCAGAACAGTAGTGGGTTCCACTTACCTTCACTACTGGTTCGGAACTGGGAGCGCGTGCGTGTGTGCGCTTGTTTCGCTCACGTGCGGTGCTTCTGCACATGCGCAAAACCTGCGCATGCGCAGAGCATCTGTGATGACGTCCGGGTCGGTGGACGGAGCCTCCTCCTCCCACCACTACTGGTTCTCCTGGACCAGGGTGAACCGGGAGAAACCAACTATTGTATCAGGACCAGTGATAGCTTAAACAGTGTTCACATTCTTCAAGAGAGCACTGATTGGCTCATTCTGTTTTCTGTGTAACCTAGCACTTCTATATCTAATGAAGTGATTTAGATTATAGATGAGTTTCAAAATGCTCAGGAAGGGATTGGGAAGAATAAATATTATAGTAAATAGTATGGTTGTATCGTGGGTCAGGGATTGACAAGCTGTTTCATTAATACCACAATATTTCATTAATATGCAATAACCAGCCTCTTTCTCTCGTCGGGTGTTTCCATTTGGAATACGAATCATATGAAAACTGTATTGCAAACTCTAAAAGAAGCCTAAAACATCTCCCGATATTTGCAGCAACAACAAAAAGAGATACTGAAAAATTGGAAAATCTGCAATGCAGATTTTACTATATAGCATGTTATTTCTCCAAAATATTGCAGGTTCCTCCTGACTATCCTTCTCCTATGATTAAGAGTTGAAGGTATTGATAGTTATTCCATTCAGAAGTATTAAACATTTATTGAATATTATTTTATTCCCCAAACCCAAAACATTAAAAATTGTTTTATTTCTCATGGTTTAACCTGTGTGGATTTTTATAAATTAATAGATTTTAATCACAGGCAATGCAGCTGGTAATGTATATCTTATTTGTGCAAAGATATCAAAGATATCTTGAAATCAGTCACAACTTATAAGTAATACTACACCTTAACAAATAGGAAACAATATGTGAATCATAATGTTTCATTCCTGCATGATCAGAAAATCATTTTAGGGTCAAGCTCTCTTTAACATTAAATATGTAGCATGTAGCTGAGTGTTCTGCTTTTTAACCTTCAAGAAAATATATGCTATACTGATTTGTGCCATTGCACATTAGGAAGAGATTTAAACTTTTCCTGAAATTCCTGCTGAAATCCTTGTTGTGGTACAGAAGAAGGGGGAAGGGGAAGGGAAATTCATTTTGACAGACAGATGAATCTCAAAAATGTCTAGACTCTAGAGTGAAATTTTAAACATTATCTTTCTGTGTTCAGGTGGTTCCAATTCAGCCAACAACTTTACATATTTAAAGGAAAAATAAAGAGAAGTCCTTACTTGCATACTGCTTAATTTAGTATAGTGTGAAAAAAAATCCTTACACTCCGAATATAAGTTTTACACAAAATACAGAGACCAATGTGAATGCTGTCACAGCAGTGAATTTTAGGTCTTAGATAATGATTAGAAGTGATGTAGCTTCTGCTTTCTCAGAGAAATATTATGAAATATACCAGCGCCAATTTTTGCAGCAATAAATTAAAAGGAAGTGTATTGATTTACAGA
Organism: Sibynophis collaris; assembly: GCA_036250565.1. Taxonomy (NCBI): domain Eukaryota; kingdom Metazoa; phylum Chordata; class Lepidosauria; order Squamata; family Sibynophiidae; genus Sibynophis; species Sibynophis collaris. The sequence continues at coordinate 125,048 of JANHFK010003098.1, read as the reverse complement.
TAGTCACTTAGAATAGTTTACGGACAATCTTCAATTTCTCATAAATATTAAATTTCTTGTATTGGGGGATGGTAAATGAATATGAGATTGTAAAAAAATAATTTGCCCTGAAAAGAAAGAAAATGTGAAATAAATTTTAGACCCCCAGTTTCTAAATTAAAATAAGCCCGTTTTATTCTCCTATCCATTATCTCCTACCATTCTGTTTAGCACCATTGTGTTAGGCTACAACTCCCATCATGGTTATACTTCATGCTGTCTGAGAATGGTGTCAGTTATAATCAAACATATATGTAAGTAACATATTGGGAAGAGCTTCATGGACCAAGGTACCGTAATTTGTATGCAGTTACACATGTAGAAACCTCCTTATGCTGCAAGCTTGTCTTTCTATTGCGGTCTCCTTCCATACAGAGCCTTTCCTGGGAGTTGAGAATGCATGAATGACTATTTTGTTTTATTGGGCACTGCTCCCATTAATGTTAAACAATAAATCAGTTTTTCTTCATGGTTTTCTACTCCCAGGTTTGCCAGTGAATTAGAATTTCTAAGCTATGTACCTTTGGTGATTTCTCAGGTTGGATTCCTATTAACCACTAAAAGTGGTAATGTTTCTTTTTATGAATCAATGTTTCTGATATGAATACATCAGGGGTGAGTTCTACTTACTTTTGCTATCAGCTCGCAACGGGAGTGCACAGTGCTTCTGCTCATGCGCAGAGCGTCCGTGATCACGTCCGGGTGGGGGGCAGAGCCTCCCGCCGCCGTTCTAAAAACCGGACAGAACCAGTAGAAACCCACTACTGGAATACATATATTTAATTGTCTTCATTCTTCTGAACTGATCATGGAAACATCTACCAAGTATCTTTAAAATATGTTTTATCTATGTTGCTGATCACACATTTACTCAATGCCATCAGTGAAAAACCATAAGAAATATAATTGCCCAAAGTACTGAACTACGTTCAGTTTTTCAAGTGTATTTATAAATGCTGAAATAACAGGCTTTTCAAAATTTTCTCATATAGTTATATATTAATTCTCATTGGAAAATAGTACAGTTCCAAAGTAGTTCTGTAATACTATGCAGATGTAGTATGAAACATTTCTTGAAGTTTATTTAAAGAAAAAAAAAGCAACTAAAGTTTTAGTTTATACCAGATTTCAATAAATTTGAAGTGAATGAGTGCTGTGGAAATGTAGTTTCCGCAAATCTGTGTATTCTCAAGAGATACAGGATATAAATTTGTAAGGTACCAGCTGGTGCATTCTGTGTATAAAACATGAGATTATATCTCTTGTAACGTTACAGTTGTGATAGCTGTGGAAATATATTTAGAATAATGAGTAGGAAATTGGGAAAAAGATGCGATTATTGAAGTGTTGGATATTGGCAGAAATCTTGATGACATCTTAATATTTTTAAATTTTAATTATTTAGCATGTGTTAAGCACTTTTTAAAATAAACATTTCATTTAAAAGACTATTTAAAAGTAGTTTTTTAAATATATTTATTTATATAAATTGACTTTAGCACCACCTGATTTCAGACTGAGTTTCATCTTCCTCTTCTCATGATTTTTTATGTCTCTCTATTAATTATATGTAATATATGGAAATATTTCTTTTCTTTCCTCAGAAAGATCCGGTTATATTCATATCTGATTCCCTTCAACCAAATATTCAAAAAAAATTAAATATCATAATGCAAAAGAAGATAATTGTGTATTTTTTGCAGAGTCACGATATTTTAAGAAGTTCATCTTTGTTTTTCTTATGTCTTCCTTAACAAAAGGACTATTAAAATTTTTAGAACCTTATACCCTTTTAAAAATAATCCATTGTTGCTAAAAAAAAATTAATGTCCGGATTATTATTTTTTAAAAAAATTAAAGAAGACACAATCAAATGGCAAAGCTGTGTTTTTGGTTCTTTTTTTCAAAAATCCTTGACAAACCCATGACACTTGCTACTGCTACAGCTGTACAGAGCTATTCATAATTGATGATGTGGGGCCAGACAGGCAGGCAAAGAGCCCAAGCAACACAAATATAGATTACCATAGTGTGAGGTTTGTTTTCTCTTTTTTGAAATCAGAGTCACTTAATTCCAAAAAGGGGGTTTCAAATCACCTTGTGCTGCTGCCCTGCATTATTTGTAGCTGGAGTGCTTGAACAGTTCTTAACAGATATCAATAGGGAAAACAGTGTTTAACTTTGCTTTAAAAAATGAATAAATCAGTTTTACTATTTGTAGTGAAATGTGAGAAAACTGATTACTCACATGTTAATGATAAATAGTGTTGATTTCTTAGTAAATCATACATAAGACTCAGATGTAATGCTTGCTTTTAGAAGCCAATAGGCTTTTAACTGTGTTATATTTTTCTCTGTGCTAGAAAAGGTAACATTTATCACCAGAAGTCAAAATAGCTCAATTTTGTATATGGTTTTAGCAGCAGATAAGCGCAATGTAACAATACTCTATAGCTTTTTTTTTCAGTTGAATTTAGTGGGTTTATTATGCTGTTTCTCATATGGATACCTTCACTGATTGGGTGATATTGCAGTCATAGAGTGCTATAGTTGAAAGGGACTTTTTAGCCCATTAATTTCAACGCTCACAACAGAAACCCAGATTAAAGCATCCCAAACAGATTATAGTCCAATCTATGAGTACGCTCAGCAAAGAAGAGGCTACCATCAATTGATGAACTACTTTGATTGTTAAAATTTTGCTATTATGTTCAAGTGAAATTTTCCCTTCTGTAACCTAAATCCTTTACTCTATTATTCCATGCCCATAGAATAACAGAGATTAAGTCTGGAACTTCTTTTGTGTAACTTCCTTTCAGACGTTCAAGAGAGCTACCTTTTTTTTCTTGGTCTTCTCTTTTCATGACTAAATATTCACATTCATTTATTAAACGATGTGATTTTGGTTTCTATTTAGCACATTTGTGTCCAGGCTCTAGAGGATATCAAAATACATATTCTTTGTTAGTTTGGCTTCTTTAACAGACTAACAAGGTGGGTTACAGCAGAAATACTGATGAATTAATCAACTAATCTTCTGGTTTGTCCTTTATTTGAGGGGAATAGAAGGGGATTGAAGCAGAGCTTAATTTTAGATAGGGTATAAATGCATTTAACTTTTTGAATATCCATTTTTGTGACCATGACTATAGGTTAACTGCAGTTCATTTACGAATGGGAACAGTACAGCTAAACTAAGTCTTCTTATTTTAACATAACAGTTAAGGAAGTACTTTACTGATCAGTAGACTATTTGAATTGTTCCAGGACTGAAGATCATTGATTAATGGAATTGCTGACATATCCAGTATTTGCTTAGCTCAGCTCATGCAAGACGCACAAGTAGAAAATAATGGAAATAGAAGTACCTTCCATATTCCTGAAAACAGGGTGATAAATTCATCAACTAAGAACCACGCTGACAAATGATAGTAAGCTGCAGTTTGTACAGAGAAGGAACCAGACCATGCAAACCATAGTAGTACTAATGTGGGAGAGATATTGAAATCCGGAACAGCTTAGGGATAGCTAAGAGACTTTTGTGGCACTGTCTTTTGAAGGAGTAAAATTCATGCACAGAAACATCTGGCACGAATGTTACATGAGCAAAATGTTTACTCATGTAAGCCCTCATCCTGTAATAGATGGGAAGATATCAAAGAAAAAAGAAGGGGGGAAAAAAGAAATGATGGACATTAATGTACTCCCAACCCCAATAATGAAAGAGATAAAAATTTTGCTGCTTCAGATGCTCATTGGGAAGGGGAAAGAGACAGTATGCTGTCCTTTATGGAAAATATGATAAATGCAGTGCCAGTATCATATTGAGTTTGGTGTGTTAGGCTGAACTGGGGGAGATAGGAGAATTGAAACCCCAATGAAAGACTGACACTCATCACCTACCGTAATTTTGGCTGGCTAACATTGCTGCTGTTCAGGGTAGGCAGTCATGCCTATTTTTGCCATCAATTCCTAGAAAGAAGAGAGGGTATAAATGCACTAAAGTGTTTTCAAGCACAGTGTGACTGAAATGAATGTGGTCATTCCCCCTATCCTTATTTGGCATATTTTCCTCTGCACATCTGGATAGTTAGAAGAGCTGCACAGACTGATTTGTAATGTTCTGTCAATATCCTTTTTGTGGTTGTATATTTGATATCCTTCTGCCTCTTCTGAATCCTAGCATAGTCCCGCCACTAGCATAACTTTAGCTGTATAACTGCCTTGTATTAATGAGAATCAATTCTACTTAGGCTAGATTGTTCTAATTATAAATGAATGTATTAATGGTGGTAAAATTAAAAAAAAACCGGCTTGGCAATGACAGATACCTTGAAATGTGAAAATTTTGCATATATTTAGTTTCTAAAAATATATACTATTGGAACCTTAGAGTAATCTTCATTTTATTAGGCACATATTATTAGGCATATATTATTTTTCCTTAGCTATAAATTAGAAAGGACAAATGATTGTCAATGATAACTGTTTGCTTAGAAAGGCTGTATGCTCTGGTTTGGAAATGATGATGAGTAGTCATACTGGAAATGGCGTATATTTCACTTTCTACAAAAGAAATTTCTGCCAACATTAATTATCTTTTTTTATAGTACATTATTTTCATTTATTGTATTGCCTTTGTCACCATTTATAATGGGTTAACATCCCAATGTAAATGTTCAAATATGAAATCAACATTATACAATTTCTTCTTAGCTTGAGATGTATTTTCTTGAAAGTAATATAGCACCATCTAGTGTAGAAGATCATTTTATTTTTATATTTTCGTAACCTCAAAAGTTAATTAGAGATACTTAATCTTGACTATTACAAGAAAAACAGCTATATTTGCGCAAACACCAACCAAATCCTAAGTGTTTCTGCCAGGTATCAGTTAGCAAAACTGATATATCAGTTTATTTTTTCTTTTATTATAAAAGTCATTATTTTCTAGAAATAGAGAAAGAGCTAATATAAAAGCCACAATCTAAGTTAATATAATTTTGCTTTCAGTAGTGTAGTATTGTATACTAATAGCCGCTTTCTTAGAAATGTTATTGTACATCCTTAGTATAAATCTAGCTACATGCACCAAGTTATTCTAAGGAATTTCATATTAATTTCTTCTTATAATAAAAGTTTTGTCACCCATAATGTAGTAAATTTCTGTATAGCTGCTGTGAATGTATGCAAACAACTATTATCTCACATGATTGACATCCCATGCCTGATCTGCTTACCTTCCTTCAAATTATTCTAAAAATTCTGAAGCAAGAGAAGAACGAATATTGAAGGAACAAAATTTATCCAAATTGGGGGTAGGAGAGAGTATAATAGAATAACAGAGTTGGAAGGGAACTTGGAGGTCTTCTAGTCCAACCCCCGCTCAAGCAGATAATCCTGTACCATTTCAGACAAAGTGCTGAACCTATATTTTAAAAGCTTATTTAATTATTTCTATTTATTTGCATTAAAACACTTTTTGCTAGTGTTTTAAACACTAGCAAAAAGAAAAAAGAAAGTTTAAAACCAGAAAGTATATAATATATAGGGATTGATTTAATCTTACATATCTATCTAATCAGGTAAACTTGCTTGGAAAATAATTACTGGCATACCTTTTTTAAAAGACATAGAAAGAAAAAAAATGTTGCTTGAGTTGTTAGTCAAAGGGTTTACCTACCAGTACAAAGACAAAACATTTTTAATGTGAATAGAGAAGTGCTGATTGAGAATAAATGCCATGTGTCTGGAAGAAATATCCACATTTTTTATTCTAGTTTCATAATCTGGTATCACTTTATGTTTATACATTCAAAGCCTAACATACTAACCCGAATATAAAAGTATTAAAATTAGATGTCCAGCTTTTGGTAGCACACAATTATGTTGGCCAAGACTGAAAGAACAAGCCTGGACCTAGATTCACATAGAAATTTGGGAAGGTAAAATAAGCCTCCATGACATGAATTTTGAGATAATGCTGTTTTAAGAAAAAAAATTAAATCTGCGTAAAAAAATTCAAATAGCTTCTTGGAACATCATGATAATCTAGATGTTTCAGCAGGTGGCAGCATGTAGTCAGCCTTGGCTAAATTTAGAAGCTAAACATAATTAATCTGCTTGGATGGGGAAATTGTTTGTGAATTCCATGGTTATTAACTGGCCTAGAAGATACTGTATGATCTGTTTTATTTATCAAGGATCTACCACTTAACTGTTTCTAAAATAATTAATTAATAATTAATGATTATTAATGCTGCTTAATTCTAAAATGGCTTTGTTTATGACAAAAGAACATAAATGAAAAGAGACACAAAAGATACATCTATACTACTTGAAAGATAGAATACAAAAGCATTTAAATTAGTATTGTAATTGTGTATCAACTTAAGCTTCATACCTATATTTTGATGATTGTTCATGTAAGCGACCACTCCTCCGGGAGCTGCACTGGCTGCCTATGGCCTTCCGAGTGCGTTTCAAGGTCTTGATCACCATCTTCAAAGCGCTCCATGGCTTAGGACCTGTATATCTGCGA
>JANHFK010003097.1:355286-367256 GCA_036250565.1 Sibynophis collaris | reverse complement strand
GTATCAGCTGTGGTGGTGAGAAAATTTTTTATATAATTACATTTTGTGTATGTCAGTTGCACCAATTCCTAGATCTCATTGCTGATGGGTCACTCATGCCTTAGTCACTTCCTGACTGGACTATTGAATGTGCTGTATGTGTGGGCTGCCCTTGGAAACATTTAGAAGCTTTAATTGGTCCAGAATGCAGTGGCATATGAGGTATTGGATGCTCCACAATATATACATGTAATACCTCTGCTATGTGAGCTGCAATGGCTTCCTGCAGGCTTTGGGGTATTATTCATAATGTTAATGTTATCTTTGAACCCTACTTGGCACAGAGTTACTTATGGGACCGTCTTTGACTGTTGATTTCTGCTCATCCCATCAGATTGGGCAGAGTGAACGTGCTCTAGTTCCCATGGGTGAAGAAGTGTTATTTGGTGTTTGCTAGGAATTGTGCCCTCTCTCTCATGGCACCTTGTCTTGTGAAACAGCCTTCTCCCTGAGATAATGGACATTCCTGAGGCTGCTGACCTTCCATAAGGCCAAGAACACCTGGTTACTCCCCCTAGGAACTGGGACTATTGTATTAATGGAGCTCCGATATTGTTGTTATTTGCTATTGAGATTTTTTTAAGAACTTTGACCTTGATCTTTTTCTTCCCTGTAATATAATGGATTGTGTATTTGATTAGTTTTTATTTTTGATTGTCATCCAGAGTGCGTTTGGCAGATGGGCAGCTTTATAGATAGGATGAATAAATACAGTCGATTCAATGACATATTGCCCATATAGTTTTGATCCATTTATTCACTTTACATACCACTAAAAGTTTAACAGTGGGAACATTACCAGCTTCTATGGATTGACTGATTCCAAATCCTTTTATGTTGTTTCCAGTGTGCAACGTTGAACAACGTATAGGAAAATGTACATTATATATGATTCATCCCAATGCAGGTACATCTTCCATTCTTGCCTCAGACCCCTAACACATATTTTAAAAGCCACGTTGTAAAAATTCCAGAATATTAGGAATGAGAGTGCAGTTCTTATATTTAACGGCAAGACATTCCTTAAGGAGGAAGCTCCTTCAGAAAAACCCTTGGCTCTTCTCGCTGGGAACTCTCAGTAAGTAATCTCTACATGATAAAACTACGGATAGAGTATTGAGTGAGGGTTTCCAAATTTTGGATATCGCACCCCATCTTGATTTTTTTAGGGACTCTCATCCCTGTCACTTATGCCAACCCTGCCATTTAACAAAAATTCTCAATTCATAATTAAAACAGCAAAAAAATTATCATTTCTGCCTTTAATTACAAATAACGGAAATGTTTTTTCTTATACCAACAAATTAATAAGAATGCAATGTAATATAACAAGAGCAAAAATAAAATGTATTTACATTCCCACCCATATTCCTACAGACCACCTTTCCCTTACAGTATTTCTGCTATATAAGCACAGATGCACATTGGATGTGCTGCCTGCTTTCTTCCTATCCATCCCTTCATAACATTTATAGTGACTTTTCTGTTTCTATCCCTTCAGCGACCACACTGTAACCTTCCTATTAACACCTATCAATCTTCACATTATTTCTTTTCTTCCCATTCTCCCATGGGCTCCAATCTTTCTGCCACACACTGCTAATTTTCATTGTGCCTCCTTCTATCCTTCCCATTTGCATATCTATCTATATGGATTTTTGCAATCCATTAGATTCTTCATTAAAAATTGTGGTGTTTTCGAATTTCACATTTGTTTTCATGGACAAACACATATTATGAGGTCTCTGGTAGTAGGGCATGGCAACTGAAATTGTCTTTTTGGATTTCCTGGATATAATGCAAAAAAATAAGATATTTACTTTACCAAAATAATTACAAACAAATGCACTCATCTCAAATATAAGGTAAGTGCAATTAGTATACTCGCCATATCAATGGGCAACTATGATTCTAAAAATGTCTGTAATCTTTTTAAATTACAGTTTGATTTAAAATATGCTAAAGAATGAATTGAAATTCATGTGTTGATAGAAGTGCTTACATTATTAAATGCAGAATCCATATTTAAGACATGAATGTAACATGTTTATACAAATTAAATTGTTTGTATTTCTGCACAAATGTAATATAACTTTTTTTAACTATTTGTTTTAAGGTTAAAATCTCACCAGGGCTAAAGAAACTATTTGCGATAACAGCAGTAAGTGCCATAACTGTGCTTTTTCTTGCCCATCACTTCAAAAGAAAACGTGGGAAGAAAACCAGGAAACTATCTCCATGGGAATCAGACCATCTGATGTTCGATTATGCAAAAACCTCTGGGTCAGAGAAAAGTAGGCGACGTTTTCTCTATGGAAAGCTAATTTTGAAAGAGAGTTACCTGATAACACACTTATTTGGGAGTAAGCCTTACTGAAGTGAGATTTCCTTTCAAAGAAGCATCAGAGGTCTATGTTGCATAGCTTACGATTACATGGCAACAAGTATATCTGAATGAGTAGAGCATGATCCCAAATGATCATATGTGACTGGAAATGTATTGGATTACAACTGAAATATAAATAATGTTATTTTTTAGTCTTGTACAATCTAGCCCTATGAGGTTGACCAGACTAAGAAAGCAATACCATATAAATCAGGATTACTTTTATTGTAACAGCTATAGTAACAGAATTGTAAGGTGTGAAAGACTAGGTCCACATGGGAAAGTTCAGTTTAACTGATTTTTTGCTAAAAGCCAGCACGTAAGAATTTTCTCAACTAATGGTCAGTACCTGGTTAGAGTTAGAGAAGGGTCAATGGCAGTCAAGGGGGAATGGACATAGTTCATTTGTGACTAGTGATTGTAGGCTGATCCTTCTTTTCGCCAGTCCTCTTGTAAAAATCTTGCAAGTCTGAATAAGTTTCCTTTTTCTCAGTCTAATTTCATGTGAACTATGGTGTATCCTAACTGAGATGTTTTCTCAGGTTACTTTGCCTGGGTTCAGGCCCTGCTTATCTGACTATTGCCATGGCAGCAATTTCCTTCTATTTTTGCCTTTGCCTTCTACATAATCTCATTTTCAATTGACTTTGCCTCCATATAATTCTAGTTCCACTATAATAGTTACTAATAAACTAAATACCATGCACCAAATAGTGGTTTTACTTCACAGCCTCAAATCATGTTGTCCATAAAATGTGCACAATTTCCTGCGGAAAACAATAGACAAAAACATGATCAATGCTCACGCATATAATATCTCATTATCCATTATATAGAATTAATAACCTACAAATGTGTTCCTAAAATAATATCTATTTTAAGATTTTTATAAAGTCTTTTTCCTTAGTTAATGGAAAAGAAGATGCACATAAGCTAACACTATTATTCATCCTCTTTACGTCCTCAGATTCTAGTTGTTCCAGTAGCAAACAAAATCTAACACTTTCATTGAATTCCATCAAAGAAAAAGGTTTTCAATCTTATATCCATGCCAGTGGTGATCTCTTCAATAAATATTCTGGTTCCATGCAGAGTTTGGCCTCAGTAAGTGTGATTTATTGAGAACTATTATGTGTATTTTAGGAATGAAAAACAGATGGTTGTTTTCTTTGCTTGAGGAACTCTTTATAAAAAGCAAGTACTTGTATTCACATACTTCTCTTTTTTTGAAAAGCATTTCACTAAAAATAGTATATGAATATTTCCAAATAAATTGTTACTTATTTTCCTAGAATAATGAAATCAATTATTATGGGCCCACAGTTATTTGTGATTTTTATACTTTTTATATTTTATACTTCTTATATATTCCATATTCCAGTAATTAGGTTATTTCTATTTCATCCATCAAAAAATAATTGTTTTTCCCAGTCTGTACATGTAGAGTATTAACAAGCTGTCTGTCTGATGTCACTGGAATTAGAGAAAATATTCTGTTAAATGAATAGCATGTTTATTGCTTCTTGTGCTCATATTTTTGCTGAGGTTTCAAGGTTGCATATATGACAATATTTCATAACAACTCTAGGAAGTAGGTTGGGATGAGGGATAGTGTAAATAACACAAAGTTACCCTCCATGGAAAAAAAATTGGGGGGGGGGGCTGAATGTAGTCTAAAACCAAGTCTAAAATCACTATAGTACTGGGCTGTGTAAAGAAAATAATGACTGTAAATAAATAAACTTTATTTCAATTACTCTAAACTGGGAAGGCTGTTTAATATTTGAGTAATATTTATGCATGCCATATTTAATTAATTACATTCATAATTTTAATACTTTGAAGCTTTTGTTAACAGCAGTAGAACTGGCACAAAAATGTTTGTCTCTCTCAGCCAGACACACTATGAAACCCTAAGCAAGATTATGAAGTATTGCACAGACAGACATATGGCATTCTTGCTTCTCCTTTGTGGTTGGAATCAACACTCAGGGGTGGCTCAGAGCTGTCTGCAATAACTGTGCATAGTTTCTGCATCTGAGTGAGTCAGGAAGCGTCTGTTGTTGTGTGGTTTTAGCTGGCTCACAATACCATGAAATGTCTAGTTTCTAACTGTGGCAAAGTTCAGCAAAGTTTTAAAAACAGCAGGTGTTTTCCACTTTCCTACCAAGGCAAGGTAGCTTCAATAGAAGGTGGTTCGAAATGAGTGAGTCAACTTAGTTTTTAAAAAAATAGTAATAAAACCCCTAAAAGCCCCTTTAACCCTGCCTTTAGAAGCAATGTTGACATAGTTAATATACTGAGTCTAGACAGAAGGATCCTTCTAAAATACTTGTTTGTTGCAGTAAATGTACTTGGCAAATTGCTGTTATCCAAACAACTTCTGATCTAATACATTTCACTGGTAGGAAAACTGATAGCATTACTATCAGAGATTTTTGTATTTAAATATGCAGTTATATAGATGTAAAAAACACATGTGCTGCCAAGACCTGTCTTGGCCTTTTCTGAATCCTGTTTAAAGTTAAATTATGATGTTTTTTTAACAGATAATGATGGGATAGAGAACATTACCATTAATCATTTTATCATGAGCAATAGTAGGTGTTAGCATCAATTGAATACTATTTGAGGAAAATTACAAAATCTCATGTTCCAACCTTACAATGTCATTATGATATTTCTATTTAGAACAAGTCATCTTAGAAGCCCATACTATCTATAGTTCCTTAGTAATCTACATCCTGTTTCTCTTTCACCATCTGTGCCAGATGATTTGCTAACAATTCAGTTTAGGCAAGTGAATATTTTATTTTTTATGAGTTATACTGTAGCCCCAAAGGGACTAATTGTAGAAGAAAAGTGAATACTCCTTTTGTAAGTAAAATGCTGTTAATGGTTTGTTTAGTGACATATATTTCAACAACATGGCTTTTAGTTTTTATGTCAAGAAAGAATAAAATACTTGCATTGCAGAGATGCTGGAATGGTGGCACCCCTGCTAATTCTGTCTTTGTTATTCACTTTTAGCTGTGATATCTCTATGGAAAGATAATAAATGAGGTGCTGTCTCAGATTTTTAATGCAGATCTCTAATGCATCTTTTTTGTTACTGCTTGAATGGAATGAAAAGAATAAGGATGAAGTCTTCTTTTGGTAATTAATGGAAGAAAATCCTAAGTACTGTCACTACTTCTTAAATAGAAATAGAAGATTCATGCTTGATATTTAGGCATGATATTTAGTCAAATGTGCTGTTCATCAAATAAATAAGTACAAAAATGCTTGCATAAAATACGTTGCCAGCATCTTGAAATGCGTCTTTACTCAGTCTAGTTAGTAAAATGATAAAGTCTGTCTGCTGAATACGCAGATAAACATTGCTGCTGGGTTTGTATGAATTAATATTTTTCTGTAAATTAAACAACAGCACAGTGAAAATTGTGTCAGATTGAATGATATTATTAGAGAACTTCAAAGTTGATGCATAGGCAACCACATGGTCCGTATACAGATATCACCAGGAAAATTCTGAAAGATAGAAGCATCATTTTGATAAGTCTCAGCAGCCCTTAAGAATTCCAATGAGGTTTTACAGAACTAATTACAACCCCAGTATTTTATAAAGATTGTCACCCTGGGAGAGTGTGAGTTATAATTCTCCTTTAAGCCTAAAAACCTGGATGGGTGACTTTGGCCAGTCACTTTCTCTCAATCCAGGGTCACCTCTCGGGGCTTTTATTTTGGAACAAAATAAAAGCAGAACCATTATTAAATTGTACAAAATGAAGGTGGGATATAAATCTATTTTCATCTGTGACACATATAGTAAAATTTGTGGGTTGGCATTATTTCCCCTTCTTGTTATTTGCATTATGGAATAGTTCAGAGTATCCCCTTACTTATATTTTAAAGTGCTATAGTTCAGGCATAGGCTTAATACTACAGAAGAACTGGCTGTAGATCAAAGAGCTATTATAAGGCACACCTGGCTGTTCAGTTCCTCTGTCTTAAGGCATGCTTCTCCACAAGTTGACACACATCCATACTCCAGATGAACCCACATCACAGAAATATAAAAAAGGAGTGCTGTATACTAAAGGCACCTGCTCAATTAACAGTTTTATTTCCAGTCTTTTTTTCTTGACTGGCTTGGCATGTGTGGGTTTTCCTATTACTTCATGAGGAAGTCTGGCGTAGCCAAAAATATTAGCTCATCTCACCAAGTAGAAATAATGCAAAGATATCTGATTCCTGTAAAAGGAGGTAATCATTTGGGCCATTCTGGTTAAGGGTTATAAAGAAATCAAAAGGATGACTGAATTAGCCAGTAATTGAATTGAATGAAAGTAACTCTAAACGAATGTTTAACATTACTGTTGCCTACACAGAATTTTTATTCTTGCCCAATATGGCATTTAGGGATTGTCTCACATGAAAAAAAAACCTGAATCAATTATCCCAAGCCAGGCTACACATTCCCTTTTTTCTCTATTATGCTGTATTAATCTGCAGTGAGAAATGCCTTACTCATATTTTAATCTGTTTATTACATTTCTGTCACACCCTTGCTCCAAGGAAATCAAAAATATAAGGAGAGGTGATCCCTGGTGTGAGTGAGAAACAATGACTATACAGATCAACATGTTTCAGGCCTTAGGTCCTATATAAAAGGCAGCAAAATTAACTTTGCAAAAGGCATTTATTTAAAATAAAGAGGTATAAATGCATTATTTTGTATTCCAAAATGGAGTATAAAACTATAACAAAAGTTTAAAACCTAATACATTTTCTTCTATTATATATATATATCCATAGAATTGTCTTCATCTCATTACATCAGTCCTTCTTACCTAGGGGCAGGGAAGGCATGTTGTGGATCCCTTCAGGTAAAGAATTCTGACTGGAAGGGTCCAGGAAAAGAGCCTTCTCTGCCTTGTCTCCATCTTGTGGGACATTCATACCCTGGAGGTGAGGTGGGCCCTCCACTCTCCTGGTCTTCTGGAAAGGTATAAATCAGTGGTGAGTTCCACTTACCTTTGCTACTAGTTTTGAACCAGGAGCGCAGTGCTTCTGCACATGCACAGAGTGTCCATGATTATATCCGGGCAGGTGGGCGGAGCCTCACATCGCCATCACTACCGGTTCACCCAATCCAGGGCGAACCGGTAGAAACCCACTACTGGTATAAATACTCTTGCTCATAGAAACATGAAGCCATGAGGCTCGTTAGCATCCTCTCCCTACTTTTAAAATCAACTTTCACTCTGATTGTTAATTCAGCTTTTAACTTCCCATCCATCCCGTAGCCATAGAATTTCCCATCCAAGTATTAACCAATCTTTTATGTTTCTGAAATCAACCAAATCCACTATTCCCATGGAAAGCATCATAGATAAAAGACTGATTGCTAAATTAATCACAAAAGGCAAAAAGGCACTTTGATCCATGACATTAGGTTAATGCAGTAGTGGGTTTCTACTGGTTTGCTCTGGTTCTTAGAACCGGTAGTAGTGGCGGCAGGAGGCTCCGTCCACCCGCCTGGACGTCATCATGAACACTCTGCACATGCGCAAAAGTGCCGCGCATGTGCGAAACAAGCACACACATGCGCGCTCCTGTTGTGAACTGATAGCGAAGTTAAGTGGAACCCACCCCTGGGTTAATGGTACCTCTTCATTTGATCTCTTGTGAAGTAAGCTTCAGGATCCATTTTATGTATTTAAAACAGACCTCTTTCATTTCTCCCTTAGCTTGTTCCACAGTCTAAATTAGAATTTAAGATCTGATACTGCTTTTTCTAGGAAACACTCTTCTAGGAAGTACTGTAATCTTTGATATTGTGAAATTTTGATCTATTCTTTCACTGATACTGTGTTTCTCCATGAAGAATGTAGGTTTGTATGTATGCAATGATGTAGCATTTAAGGGCACACATTTGTTGTTGACTCCAATATGAAGTTTCCTTTTTTCTGTTAAATTGGTAGTGTTTAACTTATGAGGGTATAGAGGAATGTTTCAAAAAATAATGCACATATTGAAATAACAGCTTCAAAATGGAATCCCCCCCCCCCTTATGATGTAAGTAGCTGGTCCTTTATTATCTTGAAAAACACGGAGAACACTGACAAATGAATACTAGATTTATTGTGCAAGAAAATATATTCTGTGTTGCAGTCTTGTTTCAAAAGTACTGAAATCTGTTTTTTGTATTTGGAGAGTTGGATCTTTTGGCATGTTATCTAGGGAGATAGTTGTGTGGCAATTATCTGATAGATGTGCTCATATAAGAAACAGATAAATAGATATCAATATTGCTATTGAGTATATGAACCAGTTGCCAAGCATCTGAATTTTGATCACATGACCATGCTGAAATGGTCGTGTGAAAAATTATAATAAATCACTTTTTTCAGTGCCATTGTAACTTTGAAATCACTAAACAAACTGTTGTAAGTTGAGGACTACTGGTACTTGTATATTTATTTCGATTCTAAAGAGAAAAATATTCATGTTGGGGAGGCAATAGTGAATAGAAAATGTGTAACTGCATTGTAGGTTTAGACTCATGTCAGGAATCCAAAATATTCTCAGTATGTTTTCACAATTCTAATAGCATATTTAGATGTAGAGTGTACTTCTTTATTTTAAACAAATGTTTTATGTAAACATTTAATATATATTGCCTTTGGTAAAGAATTTAGCATCTGTAATCTTTGAGATTAGACACTAACACTTCTCAGATGGATTGCTTCTCCATCTGTTTTTGACTGTTTCTGTCTAATCTCTTGGTTTGGTTGTTGCAAGAACATAGGCTGCCATATACGGTATAACCTTCCAAGGAAATCAGGCTGACATGTGTTGTACAGATTTTCTTTTTTCAAAGTAATTCCAATCCACATGTATATCAACATGATTGTGAAGTTTCAAAATACGGAGTGTATGCGTATTATTCTCATTTGCAAAGGTAGAACTTTCAGTATAAATTTACAAATTTTACTATTTCTGACAGTAAGTAGAACTTCTTTTTCATTTCTGTATTTATAAATAAATTGTTCTAAAAGTGAAGGCCATTCGTGGATAAAATAGGATTTTAAAACTTGATCTTCCATGTCCATGTGGATACATCTTAATCTTAAAATAGCTTTTGAAAGGGTGGGGTTCATTCTTTCTGCAAAGCATAATGGTCTCAGCCAGATGAGGCATTTCATGGAAGTATATAGCCTGTGGGTGGATCCATGTGGATGGTGTGGATCAAGCACAGCTGTGTTTATCTATGAAATGGAATTTTAAGTCAAGTTTTGGAAAGATTTTTTTAAATTATGTTAGTTTTTAAAGTAGTTATTAATAATATCATTTTTTTAAAGAAGCTTTAATGCTGAGTTAATATAGATGCCTAAACACGACTTTCATTTTAAATCCTTCCTCCAAACTTATTTCTTCTGGCTTCTGTTTCTAATCTTCAAGCTGGTGCCATCTGTTTACTTGCTCACACCTAATCACATTAAAACTAAAATATTATTTGAAATTATAAAAAGAGGAACAGTCACATTTCTTTCTATTTCCTTTTAAAATGTTTCCTCATCTTCTTTCGTTTATCTAGCCCTGGAATCAACTGTAATGTGTTTGCAAGACTCAGGACCCCTTGAGACATTCCTTGGCACCTGACTAGGCCTCTTACTACACCCCATTAAAACATTATAAATTTTGAAAAGTAAAAAATATTTTTATAACCTCATCTGACTTCCATTTTCCCTGGCCATAAGAAGAGAAGAGAAAAGACAAGATAAGACACTGGTAGATTGAGTTCAGTTTCTCTACAATTGCCAAAACTTTTTTTCATGTGGTATCTACAGAATTTAAAGACCAGTAGATGGAAATTAATGCCCAGAATTATCAAGTGGAAAGTAGAAGAAATTTGTATATAGTAGGTGTGTGTGTGTGAGAGAGAGGGAGAGACAGACAGATAGACATTCTTTCAGGGCTCACCTTGCCTGCAATGCATGGATGATTATGGAACATGTGCCAGTGTGGCTGGAGTCACACATTATGCGATCTTCATATCCTGGACCCCTTCCTGCCATAGGATAATCCCTTGACAGTTTCTGATGACACCACATTAAATCTAGTCTATAGGGGCTTGGCCCCTTATAATGTATGCTAGTTTTCTGATGATTAAAGGGTAATATAACGAGGAAAAAATGAAATGATTTCAATAATGCTACTGCCTGTCTGAATACTTGAGAAGTCTGTGATTTGAACATTCTTTCTATTCAACTCTCTCCACCTCTCCAGTCTCACAAAGCTAAATAAATAAATATTATGCTTTTAAAAAGATGGATGTGGTGCTGTGGTGATCTGTTACAAATCTCTCAGACCCTCTGTAGGATAATTTTTCCACTTTCCCTCTCTTGTAAAAGACAGTATGTTGTTTTAATTCCACCTGTGCCTATTCAAAACTATTCTTTTTTTTTTGAAAAAAGTTTTATTGGTTTTTATAGGGGAAAGGGGAAAAATCAAATAATCTTTTAAAAGGAAAAAACAACCTGCCATGGAGGCAATACATTCTGCGATATAATGAAAAGAACAAATTTTTATACATTGTTTCAGACATCTCCTCAATAGTAACATTTTAAATACATTGTAAAAAAGAAACAGCAACCTTTCTTTAATAAGAGCAAAACAGCTATCCACTGACTTTCATTTTTTTTTTCAAAACTATTCTTTTTGACATTGTAGGAGAAAAGCTATTAGTCTGTGATGCCAAACCTTATACTATACTTTCCCGAGGTCTAAAAAACAGGGAGTATTTTATAGCTATGCTGCTTTTTTTCCTTAAGAACTTGGCACAAATTATGTTAGATTAGAACAGAAAAATGACAGCTGTGTGTCTTGATTAGGTGTTTGAATCCAAATCATTTCTTTATCTGCTGTTAAACGGAGTTTAAATTAGGCTGTTCGCAGAGATCCACTTTTAATGGCTTAGGCTGTCATTAATGTGAGTCCATGATCCAGGGAGGATTATATATACATACAGAAGTCGTGACTATTTGTTCCAAACTGGAGAGTGGAATAGATAAGTAGGCAGATTCATACATTTTATTCACAATTCCACCGAAACACACTTGCGTCTATTATAACCCCCACCCTTTTTTTTTTTTGAAAAGCAAAAAAAAAGGCAAAAAGATTGCCTCAAAGCTTGGCAAGCAGCCAAACTATCCTTTTAAGCTCCCAAAGCGCTTCGTACAGAAACCGGCCGGGCGACGGAACGGAAGACTGCCGCGATCTTCGCCTTAGCTACGACCGGCAGCTGCTGGGAGCAACGGGCTTCAGCCGCGCGCCGCCCAACCGCCGGCAGAGGACACGTGCAAGCATTTCCCAATAGCCAGAGAGCGGGGAGGGAGTCCCGCCAAGGCTCTTCCTAGAGCGGCTCCTGCCATCCCCGCGCTGCCCGGGGGCTCGGAGTGACGCACGTCGCGTTGGAGTAGAAAGGCGGAAGGTAAAAGAGAAGCTCGCGAAGTCTCCGCTGGGCTTTGGCAGCAGAT
>JANHFK010003097.1:342371-355069 GCA_036250565.1 Sibynophis collaris | reverse complement strand
CTTGTCGACCGGGTGGCTCTTAACTCGGGGAGCGCGCGGTTTATTTCCCGGCCAGCTCGTTGAGGCGCCGTCGCCTCGGTCCGTGTTGCCTTGTCTTGCCTGCGGGGAACTTTGGCCCCGCGGTCGGTGGCTTTAGGGCGGTCGAGAGGCGTCTCGAGGGCTCCGCCTCCGTCCGGGAAGCATGAAAGGCCCCCGAGAAGCATTTCTTCCTCTCTGCCTTCCTTCCCTGCCACCCTTGGTTCCCCATTCGGGGCCCTGGTTCTCCTCCGGGCCAGCGACTCTCGGAAACCCTGCGCTTGGGAGCAGCTCGGCCGAGTAGCGTCTAAGGCTGGCTGCCGTCGTCTGGAGGGCGAGAGACGCCGCCGCCTAGGCGAGCAAAGGGGGAGTCCGGCCGAGCGTTGCTTGAAGAAATCCGAAGCGATGCTCCTCTGCTCGCAGCAGGGCTCCCACTCGAGCGGAGAAGTGGCCCAGGATGCCCGCCGAAGAGCTTAACGCTACCACTTTGAAAGAGGCTCGGTTGAAAGACCTGCTTTTTCACAGAGGTATTGCGGCAACCCCGCTCTTTTCTCGCGTAGTCCCCGCTTTGAAATTCCTTCTGAAAGGCTGCTTTTAATTGGCCTGGTGCCTCGGTGCTACCTTTCGTCCGATAATTATTTCTCTCTGTAGTTCTGGGCATATGTATGCCCCCCCACCCCCCATCTGGGCCCCTAATTCAGAAATGGCCAATGTAGTGGCCACTCCTTATGCCCTGAACTTATTTAACTGGGCATTAAAGCCAGACGGTATGACCGTCGGCAAAGGAACCCAGGGGAGAGGTTTCCCAGACTGTCTGGAGGGAAGGATGAATCGTTTTAGTCGTCCCTGCTTACAATAACGGCAGCTGAATGAATGAATAAATAAATTAATAACAACAACAACTGCTTCCTCTTTAATGCATGCCTATAGGTGGCAATGCTTATGTATATCAAGGATTTATATTTATTATAGTCCAACGAGCAGTGCAGAAATGTATTAGAGTAACATCAAAACGGGAATCTAGAATTTGATTTGTATCTTTGGCCTTTCCTTTATTTACTATTTTATTTTCAGCTTCACTTTTTTTCTGTTTTCCTAAAGGCCACGAGATATTTTAGCAAATCTTTGCTAATGTGTAAAGTCTTTTCTAACGTTGCTTTAATGAAGAATTATTCACGATCAATAGGTTTTTACACTTAAGCTGATGCCCTCTAATGTTTCCTGAATGGAGTCATCGGGAGTTGGATAAGAAAAAAGGAGAGAAAAGACCAAAGAATCTCTTTATAATTTGTAAAATAGAATTTGGAAAGCCAATTATTTTGTAATCCAAATTTCCTAGCTAGAAATTCTCTTCCCCCCTTCTTGCACTTCAATTAAATAAGTTTTTGTGTCATGGTAATGTTCAGGCAAAAAGAGGAAATGCTTTCTTGTAAAAAGAAGAAATGTTCTTTTGTAAAAATATTCAGAGGTTTGATTTAGTTTAGAAAGCTACACTTTAGGCAGATGCAGAAGTAATGGTATTCCATCTATCACTGTATTTCTAGGAAAGCTAAATTAACTACATTAAGTTACTCATGTCTGTTTCACAATAATGCAGCTGGCTCAACTGTTGGATTATGGGCCTTTAAATTAGTTAATATTCGGAAATCCTTTAATTCAGAGATAGTTGCTTTTAAAACTGAAACCCGTCTTCTAGCAGAGGGAGGGCTTACAGGATGCAGAATCAAAGAGAACATTTTGTATCTTTCTGTCACTAATTAAAAGTATAAGGACCTGTAGAAAAAATATATAGTTGCATATAAAGTTCTTGAACAAAGCAATAAAGATCTGTAATTGGCTGGATTAAAATTGTATCTAGCTAATACAGATTATTGTGAGAAAGTAGCTTGTAAAGTAGAAAAGGATAAATGATTAGTATATTTTTCTTCAAACTATACATAAAGTTGCTTTAAGCGTATAAATAACTTACAATATATAGGAAAATATGATTTCCTGCACTGTGTTGTCCTGCACTGTGTTGTCTATTCAAGAAATGTGATTTCGAACATGTTCCCTTATTGAAAATGTTGATAGGTTTAACATTTTCAACATTTCAGTCCTAACCCATTTATACCTTTCACTATTAATAGAGAGGATGTTGACCAATACTCTTTTTAAAGGTGTTAATTCTTAGTCTTTCCCAAATTATTAGAAGCAATTCTGAATGGGGGAAAAATACTTCACTGTGTTTTACATTTACCAATCCCAATTTACAAGAAAAATACAGATACACTCTTCTCAGTACTTTTTTATAATTATTTTAAGAATTAATTGGAATGTTTTGCATTTAAATTAGACAGTCTCTTGAGAAACTGAAGATATTTTTTATTGCAAGAGATTATAATATTTAACATGTTAGCAAAATTGTACATTTTGCCTTTGATTTATTGTTTTTGTTACAGAATATTTTGGCAATGGTCAAAGGCATGTTTTGGGTGAAAAATGGCTGAATTCTACTCTATATGTGGGCAAACAAAGGCTTGAATTTTGAAGAATTCTTACACATATGAACCAAGTACATAATCAGTCATTGATGTGCTTTTTTCTGTTAATTTTAACAGCTAAAGGTGTGATTCTTCAAGATTAATGATGCGACGTTTGTCCCAAAGTGCCATAATTTTAATTGATGCTGTAATTGAATCCAAGGCGTGTAAAGCAATTATGTCTTCCAAAAGGAAAACATTTATAATGCCCAGGGACATTTTTTTTTAATCTTAAAGTCTTTTATTAGGGGCATTGTGACTTTGAAAAACCACAGTGACTTTCTAGGTTAATCTCTCATCACCATGGTTTCACTGAAATAACAAAACAAAACAAGCAAAGGCAATCTCTGATCATTTTGGTTGTTACTGCCTTTAATAAGAGCATTGCACATTAAGAATTTGTTTTCTTGAACCAAATCCTTCTAGTTATTAATTCCACTATAAAATGATAGCAGGAATAGCTGGTTGCAAGTATGAGTATAATAGCAATAGTAATAGTAGAATGCTATTAGGATGGTTTTCTCCTGTGATCTTTCTTTAGTTACTAATATGTAATACTTAGCATATTTTTACATAGCCAGAGAAGAATCCTTAGAACTATTTGTGGAAACATTTGTGTGAAGATTGTGTTTCTTTGCTTTATAGAATATTTTAAAAGGGTACAACTTATGTACCTTTTTATACAGCATGAGAGTATATCAGTTTTGGCCACTTTTGCTATCTCCTTACATAGCATGAGGTATATGACCTGTTGCAATAATAAATAGTATTTTAATATCTGTCTCTTTTTTTCTGCCTTGAAGGATGTGTTTTCACACAGTCCTATTATTGGCTTACTATATACTTTCTAAATGCAATAAGAATTGTAGATGTAGATGTTACAACAATTATCCCATTACAGTTACACTTTTTATCTTTTATTATATGTTTGATCTAGGTCTGTTTCATTAATTACTCTGCTAGCTAAACTTGATGAAATAATTTCTAAAAGAAGGCATAATTACAATGCATTGATGTGTACTATTACAGATCCAAACTCAAAGCATGGTGGGCACTGACTTTTGAAGAGGGGCAAATCTCAATACTGAAGACATAAACAATTTATCTCTGTTATTTCAATGCTATTTAGTACTTAATTGTCCATAAACAATTATTTTTCTTCTGTGTCTTGGGAATATTTTCATTACTGCGCAGAATATTTTTTTTCTTTGTCACATTGTACAATTTATATGTATCAGAAAATTTATTGGGGTTTTGTTAAGTGCTGTTTCATGTTTCTGGGTTTAAATGATATCTTTTTTCTTTTCCTTACAGCTGAACTAGAGTTTATTCAGATTATCATCATCATAGTGGTGATAACTGTTATGATAGTAGTGATCATCTGCTTGCTGAATCATTATAAGGGGTCAACAAGGTCCTTCATCAGTCGTCAGAGCCAAAGCAGGAGGCAAGAGGACTCTTTACAACCAGTGAGTTTAAATGTTTACATATCACTTTCCTTAGGTACAAGAAGCAATGCTTTTGTAGCAGTTTTCTTAATCTTCTTCACTTGGCACACTCCATATGTATTAAGACTTCAGCTCCTGCCTGGATTTATATCCTCAGTACAGCGTGGGGACACCTGGTGGCAACAGCTAATTTTCTTGCTTGTCGGCAGTTCAAGGTTAAGCGAAGGAAATAATAGCAATAGTCTCTGATGGATCTCCATACTATTTAATAAAGTTAGTTTTCACTTTATACTAATTGATATAGCAAAATATGTTGTTATTTGGGAGGTAGGTTGCCTTCCTGGAACTGATGACTAGACTGAAACATGGACGGTATTTATATATTAGTAATGCTTTGAAGGTAAAGATGAAATCAGCCGTCTGATGACTTCATGGATATATTGATCCTGTTTCCTTGACAGCTATATGGAAATGGTTTTGCCAATGCCTTACATGTACTTTTTAACTTTACAGTTTAGTTTATAGCCCTGGTCTGTACTAACCAGATTAGACTCTATTTAATTTCCCAAGATTATCAAAGATCAGCTAATACTTTTGCTCTTTTTTAAAATCAATCAATTTGTACAGCTCTTAAAAAGGCTTTGTTTGCAATCTCATACTTAGACCCAAAAGACTTAGCACAGGCATTCTGTGAAGTTCCTATAGTATAGTGAACTAAAAAGCAAGAGAAAAGCAAGTTTTATGTATAATTGAGGCTTTATTTTTTAATCTCAAACCCAAATGAGAATTTGTTTTCTGTGAATAGAGGCTGTGTACCTAATGAACAAAGAAAAATGTCAACTGTTGCTAAAAACAGAAATAGAAATGACACCATATATGAAATAGAAGAAACGTTGCCTTTTTGTTTTACCGACTTCTGCTTTGTTTTTTTTAAACAAAGCAGATGTTTTTTTTTAAACAAAGCAGAAGTAGATAAAACAAAAAGACAAAAATATATTGTTTTGACTGCTCTTTCAATTAATTAAGAAACACTTGCAAAGGTTAAAGAAAGGCTAGTTTATTGCCTCTGGAAAACATCTTGATGCAGGAAAAATAGGTTTGAGCAGACATAATTGTTTCCTTAAAAAACAAACTTTTTAAAATTAAGGACAATCTTCTTTCATTTTAACCACATTGTGTGTGGTTTCATGTGCTGTGTGTGTATTTATTTTAGGCCACTGCAGCAATCTAGTTTCATAGGGGAAAATAATAATTGGGACACACATGGCTCCTAGTGCCTGACAGCTAGTCCTTAAAGAACCTGCATCTTTTCCTGGACTTGCATAGAAAAAATGACATGTTTAGTTTAGGGTGGTCACAATGTGTGCATCCATGTTTCCTTTCTAATCCAAATTTCTGCATAGGCCTTTTTAATCTTATTGATGAAATTATATACTTCCCAGAGCCCATCTTAAATGGACAGTTAAGAAATAAAATATAAATAAATAAGTAAATAACGACAGTGCAGATTGTATTATACACTATTATACACTGAGACCATATGCACCAAGACAAATTCGAATCACACCTGGGCAATAAAAAATTCTATTATTAAATTTAGAAAATTTGCAGATTAATAATGCTTAAGGCTACTGCAAACTTCTTAGCTATGGAAAAACTTGTATGCAAACCTTTTTATTTTTTAATGGATTCATATTTGAAATAAAAGTGTTCCCTTAGATTCAGCTAGGGCATGACATTAATTTTTTTAAAGGAAAATCTGTTTTACACCACTGCAGGTTTATGAAATAGCTAAAATGCATAAATTTTCCTCCTACCCATAAATTCATAATTTGTTACAAGAGCACTAGCTATACTGTGAAAAGCTTATAGCAGACCACCTTGAATAATCATGTGAAGAAGCTTCCCTATGTGGTTGCAAACCATTAGTCCATTTAGATTCAATGTCAGCTTTGTAATGTAGAATTTCAGAGTTCTCGTTGTATTAGATCAGAGTCAATTTTGGCAACTTTAAGAAGTTTGGACTTCAACTCCCAAAATTTCCCAGTCAATATGCTGACTACAGAAATTCTGGGTTTTGAGATGAGATCCACGCTTCTTAAATTTAACAAGGTTGAGAAATACTGTATTAGATGATGGGATAAAGGGAAGGAGTAGTTCTGCAATAGGATGGTAAAGCGACTATTTTCAGTAGAAAGGTAAAAGATAGGAACACATATTTTCTCATAGCAGTTGCTGAGAATTGGACAGAGAAAATGAGGGCAGGATGTGAAACTGCTCTTTCACCGGTCCTTTCATTTTCTTTAAAATCACTTTTAGACATTTGTACATTGAATCAAGTGTATGAGTAAAGGCATGAGTATTCTGACCTCATCCTTTCTCCTGACACTATACTCACTAGTTTGGATTACTGCTGGATGTTTGTTTACATGAATGTCTGCCTGGCAGAAGCCTTCATATACAAGTTATAAGCCTGGAAGTTTGGGAATGGCACATTGTTTATCCTACCCAGGTATCGGAGTCAACCACCAGCTCTACATTTGAAATATATATTGCTAAATAATATAATAGACTAAAGGAAAGTAATAATAAGTAAGTAGCAATAATGTGTATTCCCCTTGTTACAACTTTAGCCATTATATAGCATTATAAGAGACCAATTTGATGTAGTAGTTATTAGGTTAGAAACCAGGAGACCGCGAGCTCTAGTCCCACCTTATACACTGAGCCAGCTGGGGGACCTTGGACCAATCACTTTCAGCCCTAACGAGGCAATGGCAAACCACTTCTGAAAACCTTACAGAGAAAAATGCAAGAACTTGTTCAGGCAGCCTCCAAGGAACAAACATGATTGAACAGAAGAAAAAAAAAGCATATATATAGCCTCATTGTTTAAGAAAACAGGCAACAAAAAATTCTAATTTTGGGAAAATATTTTCCCAGTCTTTTCAAATTTTGTTGTTAGGTTTTCAGCAAACTTCACTTTCATTTCTAATTTCTTTGTGTTTATGTGATTCTATATTTTTTCCTGAATATGTGAAATATAACTTTTCTCAAAATATATGCTTAGAATACCTTGTCCATTTTAATGCATTATGAATGTACACTTCACAGCAATATTTTTAAAGAAATAAAATGGGTCTCTTCTCTGCCCCAAGGGAGAGTTAGACAGTATCTAGGACAAAAGGCTTTGGTGTACAACAGTAATATTCAGTATTTAAGACCTCTTGCTGCCACCTAGAGAGAACATTAAAAATAATAAGCTAAACCATTTATTGGTGAATGCAACAAAACTTTATATATTACAGTGAATATATTTTTGTGAGACACACACACAACACACTTTTAAAGACGTATGAAAGAATCCAGGGTTTACAAATATTAATGCTGGGCAACGATATGTGCTTCATTGCTTAAGGAAATCTTTATGATAGGATGTATACAAATTTCCATTGATGAGCCATGCCCATTTTTTTGTGTGTGATTCAAAAACTTTAACCTATAAATACTCATATCTGAAATTGGCATTCGTCTCTATTTTAATCCAATGTACAGATCATATGTCTGTTTAACAGACGAATTGTTGAATGAATATTTATAATCCTGTGTAGTGTAGACTCATACAGTGTGCCAGAAGTACAACCTGCTTTCTGAGAAATTGTTACAAATGGAAATTTTAGTTCTGAAGAGGAATTATTCTGTAAGGGTAAACCTGAACAATAGTAGAGAGTAAAGAAAATCTCCATCCAAAGGAAATAGTGAAGGAGAGAACCCTTATTTGATCACAGATTATTTGTTTGGCCATGGAATTGAACCCAGCAGCTGCATTGTGGCATGTTCTATATACCAACACTTAATTATAAGGGACAATTAATTGGTGGAAGTCTGTTCCCACCTATTTTTTATTTCTGTACTCTATAAAATTGTGTTTATTTGAAGGTTTCAGTTGTCACTTGTTTTACTATTAAATAAATGTTTTTCAACGAATGTGTTCGTTTTAGTGAACATCTTAAATTAATTTCCAAATCTCATATTAGTAATTTTGGTGACCAAATCGTGCTTTTCATTTTTGCTCATGAATAACTTACTTTATACAGTGGTTTAGGCAGTAGTAATATTTTACCAATCATAATCCAATACAGGCAGGATTAATATTTTTTTATTTGTAGAGTATAGCTACACTAAATTTAGTTAAATATAAAAATCATTGCCTCCAAATTCCCAAATTCTTTTATATTATCCATGTTCACCCTTTACTAAAACTCACACTGATATACTTAATGATCTTTGCCACCTGCTGTTTTGACTGACATGACAGCAGCTTCCTGCTGTTTTCAGGAGGGCTTGTATTTTGTATGCACATTGGATTTCACATGAGACAGAGCACAATCTTAACTAATAAGGAAAACAAGGCACGTTTACTTCTACAGGCAATAACATTGATGTTAGGAGGAAAGCAGACATCCCTAGAACAACATTTTCCAGCGTTTATCTAGAACAAACATATAATTTGCACTTTGAATTTGTAACAGGGCTATGTAATGCTTTGCCTGCAAAGGGAAAAATAGTATGCTGGATTGTGCGTGTTTGTACACATAGCACCAGTAAGAACATGACTTTTCCCAAGATAAGACTACTCTCAGTGCAGAGTGGACTGATGAGGTTACCTAGTTTGGATAATGAAATGTCTGCAAGAAAACAACCAAGCTCAGACCCTCCATTTCAACCCTAAGCAAAAATAGTCTCTATATCAGCTTGAATTCATTTTCACATTATTTAATTATAACATTTATTTGCTGCCCATTTTGTATCCAAAGACTCTGGACATTCATGGCATTTCTAGTATTATAAAACCAATAACTGAACAACCATTGCATTTATAACAATTTTATTCCCACTGATTATAATTAAAAGTTGGATTCAGATCCTAGATGAAGAGAGTACATTGACAAAGTGCTGTGTATATGGAAGCAAACTCTTATTTGTACACATTTTTCATGAGGGTAATTTGTTAATTGTGTCACTATTGGAATGTTTGACAGTTTGTAGCAAGTTTATGGATTCAGGAAATGGGGTCTTAACTCAAAGTTTCTTCATCCAAATAAACATTAAATGAAGATACTGAGTTAAGATAGTAGAATGAAGCACTTGCTTCAGTGCTTTCTTGGTGGTGGATACAAAGATTAAAGCTCCTTTATTTAAAGTAAAATTATGTCATCTTTTAAACGTGTAAATAGCTTTAAATGTTTGGCTATTTCCTGACTGCATGATAATTATACAGAAACAAAATAAGAGATGAGAGTATAAAATTCTATGAGATCTTTATAAACTTTTTATTTGGATAGATTGAGTTTTCACAGTGCCTGGGTCAGAAATGTTGCATGATGATCAGCATATTGCATATGAAATTCTTGTTATTGCTGACACCACCCATCTCACCTTGTCACTGCTTTCTTTAGGCTTTCTTTAGGTGCTTAACTTAGAAAAGCAAAATTCCAGAAACATGTTCATACTCTTAAGAAGATACAAGGGCCAACTCCACTTACATTTAATAGTGTAACAAACATGACCTACCAATACGTTTTTAATGCCATCTCCATGACATTACGTCCATCTGTTCTCATCTCAGGAGTGAGACAGATTAGCAGTACAAGTTTTAAAGTAATATATTTTGCTTTATTCTGCCTCAATCAAGGGCAGCCACAAAATGCAAAAAAATCTGTTAGGCTTAGTTCAGTGACAGTCAGATGACAGTACTGACTTGAGAGAATGGCTATAGATGCAGGATAGGAATCAGCAATGGGGACTGCTAATTATAGATTGATATACTTTGAGTAGAAAGCTCAGCTCAGCAATGGAGAAAGATCTATAGCCTTGTAGGAAAAAAACACACTGTTTTGTGAGCGTATATGTGTATTTGTGGGATAAATTGCAAGAATAGTGTAATTTAATTATATGATACTAAACGAAATGATATCAAAATTGTATGCAAAGTAGATCAGTGGAACTGAATCTAGCATGGGGAAAACAGTGAATATTATTAACTTGTCTCTAATCATGCTGCACAGCTCATTGACCAGGCAGTCCTCAGGATCTTTGATGAAGCTTTGGAAGATCTTATTCTCATGATCCTTATGACTTAATATTGTGCCCAAGCCTCGATTACACTGTAGGTTCCACATTACATGGAAAAATTCATATATAGAGGAATTGCTGCAAACAATTGTCCTGAAACCTGTTGTACTTATTCATTAATGATGATTGTTTAATGAAGATATTGCACAGCAGAATTTCCTATCCAATCATGGAAGGGAGGGATCCCTGTTCTAAACTAGTTTTATAATTCAGGGTTACAAAGGAAACTTTTCTTCTTGTGAAGCAGCATTCCCACAGGGATTAGATTAGCATCAATCCTTTGGCATTTAGCACAGTCATTGAGACCCAGCTATTCTAGGAGGTATTTAGGGACTGGTTAGAAAAATGAAATATCTCTGTGTCACTCGCTGTCTCTGTTTTTCTGTCTGTCTGTCTGTCTGTCTGTCTGTCTGTCTGTCTCTCTCTCTCTCTCTCTCTCTCTCACACACACACACACACACACATTAAATGATGATTCATCTTATTTCTTGGTTATATTATTTTATAGTTTCTATTTTGTTACTTTATTGGGGGATTGGAATGTATAGTGCTTATAATCAGTTGCAACTGAATTATGTTATGAGTTTGAATAAGAAATAAAAACGAAGAGTATAGATTTAGTATCATAGGCCATAAGCCTCACCATTGTGTCAATGAAGATTATCAGTCATCCAGGACATGATTGTCCCAAAGATACTTTTTCAAGAGGCAGCTGGACTTTCTGGTTTTCTTTGAATACCTTCTGCTTCGCATCCAAGAAGCTTCTTCAGCTTCTTCTTCCCCAGTCAGAGCTGAAGACGCTTCTTGGATGAGAAGCAAAATGTCTTCAAAGAAAAAACAAAGTCCAGTTGCCTCTTGCCTTTCCTAAATAATTAAAACTACAATAGATATGCATATCATGCAAAACAGAATTCCAGATATGCATGTTACCGATAAAGTTTTTGTCCTAATCATTGTTCTTCTCAAACATGGTCTCTTCTGATGATCTGTGGAAATAAATGAAAGAAATTATTTTGAACCTATGATCCATCATTAGATAATATGAATGAGATGGAATTTTGGATATCCAATATATACTTGGTATACTTGTTGTGGGAAGAAATGGTAATTTCCAAGCATTGCTTGCTAATTCTCCAAATCTGCTTGAGATAGTCGAGGGACCTTCTGAAACAGAAGGGGAGTATAAAACTGAAAAGATTACATAATACATCATTTGCAGACAGTTTGATGTAGCTCAAGTGAATGGCAAATCGGATCAGTGTATGATTTTATGGCTTGGAATCTAAGTAAATTGGAGAGAGCAATAATGAAACTACATCCATAAAGTGATATAATTGTAAATTCTATCTTATTCATTTCAAGATTACAGATACATTATTTATTAGACTCATGGGGCCCATTTAACATGGGTCATGAAGAAGGCAAGTTACACTTGTATTGAGTTGACATTTAAGTCAATGATATTATTATAAACCTGAAGTTCTTGTTGAACTGTCTTTAACCACAAACTGTGAAATATGTGTCAGCCCTGGAGGCCATCTTTTTCTTTGGCTCTTCAGGGCTGCCACACTTGGTGGATAGACATACTGTGGGAACTGGGAGGTGGGTTTGATGGTAATGGGGTGAGATGTATAGCCATAACAACAGTCTTTCACTGGGAGTCAAGGATGTACAGTCTGCACCTGGAGAGGCGTCACTAGAAAACAACTCCAGTTAGGATGGTGGACCTCATTGGACCATGTGATGGACATGTGGGTGCAGGGGAAGGGACTTCGACTTTCCTTTGGGTGGGGAAAACCCGGGAGACTTCAGATTCGGGTTTTCCCAGATGTGCCATTATGACATCTCTAATAAAATGTAACTTTGAGGAAATTCCTGCCTCAGAGTCTTACTTAGTTAAGGGTGTTACTTGGAACCCTGACACTATGTTATGAAATCATTCACAAAATATGACATAAACAAAAATGAGCTTTCAATAAATAAAATCAAGATTAAAGGAAACATCTGTGCATAAAACGATAGCCAACGTATCTACAGTTAACATTATATAAACTGAATAAGATCTTTCTCGTTGTGTCCTCCAATTTCCCCAACCACACCCTAGTAATCAAGGTGGTTTTTTTTTAAAATAAGTCAGTGGTATGTATTCAGAGCCACAATGGCTCTAAAGGGCCAGCAGCTGCCTTGGCCAGGCAGCCTTACAACAGGAGGAGGAAAATATGGCAAGTCAGCAAGACATGGCATGGGCAAGGGAAAGTAGAGCAGCCAAAAAGGTAGAGGGTAGAGATGTGGGCAGTGGTGGAATTCAAAATTTGTTTACTACCAGTTCTGTGGGTGTGGCTTGGTGGGCGTGGTGTGGCTTGGGCATGCAAAATCTCCATTACTACCCCATTCCAGGGGAAAGATACTGCAAAATCCCCATTCCCTACCCACTCCTGGGGGAAGGATATTGCAAAATCTCCATCTCCACCCCATTCTGGGACCAGCCAAAGGTGGTATTTGCCAGTTCTCCAAACTATTCAAAATTTCCGCTACCGATTCTCCAGAACCTGTCAGAACCTGCTGGATTTCACCCCTG
>JANHFK010003097.1:325755-342271 GCA_036250565.1 Sibynophis collaris | reverse complement strand
GAAGCTTCTTCAGCTTCTTCTTCCCCAGTCAGAGCTGAAGAAGCTTCTTGGATGAGAAGCAAAATGTCTTCAAAGAAAAAACAAAGTCCAGTTGCCTCTTGAAAAAGCACTTTTGGGACACCCACCACAGAATTGGCCCCAGCTATTATGGCACAAAGTAAGAAAATTCCAGAAACATGTTCATAATCTAAGAAGATAAAAGGGCCAACTCCATTTACATTTAATAGTGTAACAAACATGACCTGCCAATACGTTTTTGATGCCATCCCTATAACATTACGTCTGAAATGTGTATGCTTCAATAGAAATTGTGCACTAATGTTGAAGTTTAGATAATCCTCAAGTTATGACAATAATTGACCCTGGCAATTACAGTCGTAATTCATGATGGTCATAAAGCAGGTCACCATGTCACCAGACATGATTTTATAATATTTTCTGCATCAGTTAAGTGAACATGATGGTAATTAAGCAAATCCATTGATCACTATGGGGCAATTTTTTCTGGAAAGCAAAAATAAGCACCGGTTTTGAGAAAAACTGTCATAAATTGTGGTCACATGAGCACAGGGTGCTGCAAATGGGTGTAAATGCAGGCAAGATGTTGAGCATCCAAAATGTGGTCATGTGACCACAGGAGGTGCTACCATCAGAATTTCAAAACCAAGTTGTAATAAGCTTTTTCGAGGTCCGTCATGACTTCAAATAGTCATTAAGTGACTGGTGGTAAGTTGAGGACTACCTGTCAAACCCATGAGTGGCTTGTACCTCTTAAATGCTGAAGCTTTTTTTTTCTTTGTGTCCTAGGAGGGGTGTCTGTGGCCTTCTGACAGCTCATCTTCTCGACAAGGACCTTCAGAGGTAAACCTCAGAAAGGAACACCAGGGGTTCCTTCTTATTTTGAAATTTCAGACATTTAATTTTCTAATGGGTGGGAGGGAAGCACATGTGGCATTGTGGCAATTATGTTGCTTCTCTCGACTATAAGCATATAGATTTCAGAATTAAAAAGCATTATAGAAGGAAGAGAAAGTTGATTGCTGTGGTTGCACATTTATCTCAGCTTCAGTTTCCCTACAATCCTGTATTGACAAATACTATGGAAAGTACTTGGAAGATTACATTGGAATATGCTTTCTTAAGGAAGTGTTCTGATTTTAGAGTAATTTTGTAAAGCAGTATAATTTGATCTCCTAAGGAATCTTTTTTCCCTCTGAAATTGTTTCAGCACTAAATTGGATTTTTTTTAATGTGTGTGTGTGTGTGTGTCAGTGCACTCAAAATGTTGCATGCATTTCTAAATTTTTTCATTGCAGATTATGTATGCCCCACGTTCCAGGGACAGATTTACTGCTCCATCTTTTCTGCAGCGAGAACATTTCAGTCGCTTCCAGCCAACTTATCCCTACGTGCAGCATGAAATTGATTTGCCTCCTACAATCTCTCTTTCTGATGGTGAAGAGCCACCACCATACCAAGGGCCCTGCACTCTGCAGCTTCGGGATCCAGAACAACAGATGGAACTTAACAGAGAATCCGTGAGGGCACCACCAAACAGAACTATATTTGACAGCGACTTGATAGATGTTTCAGCATACAATGGGGGCCCTTGCCCACCAAGCAGCAATTCGGGAATAAGTGCAACCAATTATAGCAGTAATGGAAGGATGGAAGGACCACCCCCAACTTATAGTGAGGTCATGGGGCATTATCCGGGTTCCTCTTTTTTCCATCACCAGCAAAGCAACGCGCCTTCTTCATCACAGAGGGGGAGCAGACTTCAGTTTCAGCAGAACAATTCAGAGAGCACAATAGTCCCTATTGAAAGCAAAGACAGGAAACCAGGAAACTTTGTCTAGTTTCTTTTTCCATGTGCACTTGAAGAGAGACGGGAGAATCAAACAGGAGCATAAGGGAAGCTTCTATGCCCCTGTGCACAATGTTGTTAAAAGTTTCATGTGACACAATTTAGTAAAACCAAACATACAAAGCTGTTCTTTATTTCCGATTCCTTTGAGGGGAATTGCATGAAAATTGTTTTGAAATAATTGCAACCTTCCATTCAGTTTGGCCATGAGCAGTGTTTTTTTAAAAATATATTATTTTTTTAATAACGTATTTGAATTATTTAATTTTAAGAAGTAACTTAGGCACAGAAACATGACTCGATTGGCCTGTTTTATAGTAAGTTAAAGGCTAAAAGAGGCGAGTAAGAAAGATTACTAGCTAAATGGGGGCAAAATTGGCCAGTTTGCTTTCCCTCCCTTCTCCCAGAATATATGATTTCTTTTTTCCTGTTTCCACATTTATGTTGTGTGCCAAATTTTTTTAGAAAAAAAAACTAAATGAGTACAAGGAGTTAATTTGTGTTGTGATACTAGTGTGTTAAATTTGCACTATCTTTCATGTTTTAAATATCTACGAAGGAACTGTTTTACCTATAAGGTTCTTCTATAAGGTGTCTTTTCACCTTTTCATTATTAGCCCCCAGGACTTTGCCCAGGCCTCTATTGATGATCCCCATTTCGGGGCATACAGATTTAAGTAGGTTTCTTATCATTCTACATAACTGACAATAAATGATAGAAGACGTTTTAACATGTTACTGTTTGCAATAATTTTGCATTCAAATAGGGTATCAGCAAATTGTCTTAGAAATTTATAGGTGGAAGAAAGCAAATGTGAAAATACAGAAGCACCTTCTTTAGGTGGTTTTTAGCTATAAGCCATTTGTTTCACTAGAACAGATTAAATGCTACATTTACTTTTTTTTGTAATTACAGCTATAACTTAACTGCTTGTCACCCTTTTTTTTTACACGATTCAGTGTCAGTAGTACTTAAAGCTTTTGCAAATTTTTATCTTCAGTGTAGTCCATAATATATTCAATCATATAGCCTTACTTACATCATACAATAAATGATTTAAAAAATACAACATGGATTCTGCTGTTAAATTATGATTATGTTGTTTAATATTAGTTTTTTGTGTTTTACTTTCTAAAGACAGTGATCTGTTCTCAGTCTGTGTTTCTTAACTGATGATGTGAGAATAATTGATTGCAGAATGCTACCAGGAACTGCTTCAGAGTATTAATCAGTTTTACAATTGGTTAATGTTGTTCTTCTGCATCAAACTGATTTTAAATCTATTGTGCAAGCAATCACATAATATTTTAGATATATATATTTTTAATTGAAATTTCTTATCCTATTGAATGCCACCTTCGGACTGCTCCAGTTTTTAGACTTGGACTCTAAAAGTATTCCAGCAATTTTGATCTGTTTTGGAATCCTCAGTTATTGGTTTTTATGCTTGATCATGTGTTTTTAGTAAATTGAAAGAGTTTTGAAGGAAATGGTTTTCTATTCAAAAGCACAGCTAAAGCACAACAGGCACTTCAAATATGGTGAGCAAATGAACTTTAAAAGAAAACAAAAAATCTGTAGAGTTCTTACATTCTGGGCAAAATTGCAATTGCACACAAGTTTCCTTCAAATTTCCCTTTTCTATGGTTTTTATAGGCAACATTTCTTAATTGAAATAGTCTAACAAGGACATCAATGGCACTATAATAATGTACTGTACTGATACCTTTGTTCTGTTTGCAGAATTTTTTTTCTCTTTCCAGAGGACTTCTATAACCTAAAGTAAATTAGACTGAAATCTGGAATCTGAACTCAGTTTCTGATCTATGCAGAGTTTTTATGCCAAAATAGCATGTGTGGTGGATGTATGTTTAATTCGATCTCTGTCTGGAAGCTTTCATAAATCTTAAAGTGGCTCCTGAACTCGATGACTAGCTTGAAAAAATCCTTAAATAACAATTCTGTTGTAAGGATAGAATCCTGTTTTTGTAATTGGATAGAATCTGTTTATGTCCTGATTATGTAGCCATGATTTAGATTGAAGCTATTTTTCTGATTCTTGTGATCTTTGCTGATTCACATATCTGTCATGTGATAATTGTAAAAACTGATATTTATGTGAAACAGCCATTACAAGTTGGCATCTTCAAGTTCTCATATTTGGTGAACATTGTTTCTTTCAATGGATGTGAATTTTTTGGTATTATTTGGTATTGCCCATTTAAAAAAGTAAGACTGAAATTCAGTGACTATTTTTGAAACCCTGATTTCCAAATGAAATTTCTGTGAACTAAAACTTAGAATGACATAGTCATATATGACATATTTTAAATTATAACTTGGGTTTAGCCAAGACAGAAAAACTCACGTTAATACAGTTTATAGTTATTAAAAAACTTTCATTGTATGAATGGATAATTAAGTCAACCCTACTTTTTGACTTTGGAAGCTGTCAGTCTTAACTGGAAACTCTTGAATATGTAGATGGAAAGTGGGTATAATGATTAAATGCTTGAAATTGAATTTTATGTACTATTTATTCAAAATGATATTTCATAAAAAGTAATTTTATTTGATGTTAAACCCAATATTATTTTAAGCACTGACATAATTTTTACATTACTAGAAAACTCCTTCAAACTGCTAAACTCTCTTTTATTTTATTTTTTCAAATGTTTTATTATTTTGGTCCTGTTACTGCTGAAAGCTCTGGATAGTCCTTGCATTAGGATTCAAAATGGGCTACAATGTGTAGAAACAAATGCTTACTTTAGAAATGACCCTTTCCTTATGCAACGTAATTCCTAGAACTTGCTTTAAATAATGCCATTTTGGACCAGTGCCATAACAATTTTAGTAGGTTGATTTGATGTTTCTTTTGTTCCCTTTTTCCTTCTGACTTTTTTTTTAACCTGGCACCTCTGTATTATCTTTTCTTACTACTGTCATATTTATATTTTCCAGAAATATTGTTTGAAAGCTTTATCTCAAATTCATATGAAAGCAGTCTGTTTAGGAGTTAGAATAGGAATTAATGAGAAGCTTAGAAATATGTTAATTCTAGAGTGTTGCTTCAGAAATGGCATCTTCAAATGATATTTCATAGGGCAAATATGTTTAATGAGATAGATTCATAAGAGTGGAGTATTTGGGGGTTTTGCAGGTAGAAATTATTTGTCTCTCTTTTAATGGTGAAAATGCTGTCAGCTTAAACCTGAAACTGAGTATTTTGGGCTTGTGGGATCCAGATGAAATGTTATGGAAGGATCAGTTGTAGTGATAAGTCGTATGAAAGCATTTTGTAAGATGGAGCATCAAATGGCAGCCTTCCTACGTCAATATTTATCAAAGTAAAAGCTGACTAAAAGTTATTGCAGTAGGAAATGTCATACTTTTCTACAACCTGGCAGTCAAAATAGAGTAGTAGTATCCGTTTTCAAAATTGGCTGTCTGTCTGATAATGGGTTGGCCTTGTCCAGGAGCTAGCAATGCATAACATGCAAGCCACATCTACATGATAAAATTATTGTAATAAAGTTAATTTCATGTTTTGCATTTTTTTCAAAAAGGAGCAACATTTATAGACAAACCAGCAGTTTATTTAAAATTGTATACATTAGTGATTTTTATACCTATATATGCAAGGCATAATTAATCCCATCTTTTGAAAAATGCAGTCCATGAAAATTTTCTTTTGATACATAATTATAATTGTATGCAGCTCTCAACCATCTAAATATCAAATGTTATAAATAAGTTGTGTTTGTGTGTAATGCACAGACATATACACAAATGCTCTTTTTTCACTTAGGTCATCTTTTAATTAAGATGACCTAAGGAACCCTGGAATAATTGCTATTTATTTTTAGGTTAGAATCCCCTCCAAAAAACCATTTTTTTTATGAAATTTAAAAAAAATCTTAAATTCTCTCTATTCAAAAAATAAGCACACAGGGATTAGTAACAGAATTAATATAAACACTTTTTTAATTAACAAGAATCATTATTTCATCTGTTCTGAAACCTTTCTTTCCTTAAGAAAGTATTCCTCATCATGTACAACATAGTTGGTTAGGATCTCAGAAGGCTAGCTGTAACCTCAAAAGTTCTCCACTTGCCAAAAAAGTTATATAGAAATAAATGGCTTTAATCTACATTTAAACCACACAATTAAAGCCTATCTCCTCTCTTTTTTTTTCCCTTTTTCAGATTTCTTGTAGCAATCTGTATATTGCTATGCAGCAATAAGTCATGTGGTTTGTTTTTATATATTGTAAACACATACAACCTAAATGTTCTAAATTAAGTCTCTTTGTCATCCTATATGCACATTTCCAAGAATTAGCTAATATGTTTGTTGTGTATAAAATACAGCAATGTATGTTATACTTTCAGCTTCTTACAATGTACTCATTTAGTATCCTTGTGCAACATAGGTATAGATACTGGATTCTTTCTCTGCATGCTTTATGTTCCATAACTTCAGATAACTTGAACAGATAACTCTTGGGATCATAAGGTTGGGGAAGGAAGAAGAGAAATGATTTTATATGTGAGGTTTAAGGTATTTGTGAAGTAAATTTGGTTAGTTTTCACTGATCAAGTGTATTGATCTTTCCAAAGGCATGTAGCATCCTTCGAAACATTGGTGCAGAAATGGATATTAAATTCAAGAAAAACAAATATGAATCTCAATTGCAGACAATTTGAGTCTAAATCTCTGAGATAGTGATATTAAAGGACAATTAAGTGGACAATTTGTACTTATAAACTAACACATTTGATCAAGCCATTTAAACTTTTTAATATCAAAAACTACATTGTCATGGAGATATGCTTGATTATACTTATGTCCTAAGTTCTGGGCAGAAAAGGTTTTGTAGTGAGTTACTGCTGATATAGAAAATAAATCACCCTGTTGCTGATAAAGAGACATAAATTTATCTGTTGCATATTTAAATGCATAAGTACTTAAGGGGCTAATTTGACCTCATGGAAGCAAAGAGATTGCAAGGGCAAATGATCTGTAACCATTTCCAAGAGATGGAGATGAGATTTATTTGTATGCAACAGAACACAACAGTGATAACATATTGTTCTACATTAGTTTTCTAAACCAAAACTACCGGTATATTGCAATTTTCTACATTGAAACCTTGATTGTATTGAAAAGTCAGTCTCTTAGGTCCTAAATATATAACAATATATAACAATAAAGACAAAATATAAAAACTATGTCCTGAGACCTTTATTTTGGAAAGAAGAGATAATTTATCATAATTCCAAGGACATAAATTTTTCAGGACCACTATCCCTAACTTTTGCAATGTGAGAGTTTGAAATTTCTGTATTGGGAACAGATACATTTTAATTCTGGAATATATTTGTAGCTAAAATATAAGGGCAAAACTTTGCATGTTTATTTAACTGGATAATTTTTATTTAGTAGACTTAGTCTAAATAAACACAGTATATGGATGAATATTTTACAGTATTACTTGGGGTGGGGAAAGAAAGACATGAATCTGCAAGCTACTAAGGAATTGTGTTAATTCTGTGTTAAATAGACAAAGGTGAGAAATTCTAAATGAATGACTTGGGACTTAATGTATTGTTTCTGAAGTGAGGATGATACATACACTCCATACCCCTTCATATATGTGGCAATCTCAGCCCATATATATAATCTCTTAAATTGTGAGATGATTCTGTATCAGTTATATTTTTTGGCTTTTTTTTTCAAAATTACGCTCTGGTGATCTTGGGATTTTTCCGGCTGAGCCTGTAAATCCTGCCTATCAGCATAAAACTGCAGAATTTGCTCTGTTTTCTATTTTGTAAATTAATGAATACTCTTTATTTAAATATTCATACTAGTCTTTATATGAAGAGCTTAAAGATGATATTACTTTGTTCATACTTCAATTTAGTGAACAAATAATGTAAACATTTTATAAGTAAACTCCCTTGAAACTATTATTTGGGGGGGCATTTTTCATTACAAAAATAATGAATTATATTACACTCAACAACTTTTCAATTTTTTATTATTATTACTTTTTTAGAAGGATCATGTTTACAATAGTACAATGCTATCTTATTTTATAAGCCTTCTGTACCTGTGTACAGACATCTGAGATGTCTAGAAAGCACCAAGCCTTCATTTTGGGGGGAGACGTATGACGGTTGGGGAGATCCCTAATGTTTTGAGCATTGGGGTATATGCTGTGTGAATGCTCCAGTTACCTCTCTAATTTTCCATTTAACATTGGCCCTTTAGACCAATGTTTGTGACCCTTTCAGCTTGAATGTTTGAAGAACATTATTAATAGCTACCCAGAGTTGCCTCGAACTGCAAGATGAGTGGCATATAAATTAAATAAAATAATATAAATTATATAAATGAAATTATTGGAAAGGGGACGAGAGGGGTTATTATTGGCAGTTTAGCATGTAAATAGCATACAAATATTCTTTATTAGCTTAGCATATATTTTGGAAGGAGCAGGGGTCACAGGAAGTGAGAATTTTCTGACCTCTCAAGCTGTAAACCTTACTTTAATCGCATTGCCTGATCCTAGCAACAGCAGATCCTTGTTTTGAATGTTGTGTTGTTTTAGCATTTCCTCACTTTCTCCTACATCTCAGAAAAACTGAACAAACAATATAGGTAGGGTCAATTATGTTCCCATGTGTAATCTCAAATATAATTAATTTGGTCTTTTTTTTCCATTTTTAGTGATAGTAAAGAAGTTGCATTTCTGGCTTAGCTAAATAAAGTGAATCTGTCCTATCTTTGGATCCTAATTATAACTAGCATTGTGTCTCTTATCTCTTTGTTAATTCTGTTCTCCATTCTTACTTCTTTCAGCTCTGGTGAATGCTGTTGTCATAATACAGTTTCAGCCATTTACTAAATCCAATCTGGGCAGCTCCATTGTATTATTCAGAAATTTTTGATATAGAAACCACCCATTTGCACGACATTTTGTAAGAAATATATCCATAGTTAAGTCATGGAAAGTCCTTGTGCTATGTTGAAACAAATCAATCACTACACCATCATTTCTTCTCTTTCTACGGAGAAGAAATAATGGAATTTAGATTTGCAATACTGATGCAGTATTAAATTTGTTTGATAGAAGCAATTGCAGTTCTGTTTAAAATAATAGGGATGGAGAAGTGGAGATGAGGTGCATAGAAATTGCTCTGCAATATTCCTTTGAAATATATGAAACTCTTATTCAATAATACTTTTGTTTAAAATGAAATGCACCCCTCCCTTTGTGGAGGTAGCCAAATGTACTTGTTCCACAAGATGTTGCAGTAAAATCAATAGATTTTTAATATTTTGTTTATGCAGCTACCTTTCATGCTCGGTCAATTCAAACATAGGTTTATAATGTTCTCCAAGAGATGAGTCATGGATTTAATTAATAGTAAAGTCGATTAAGAATGCCTGTTTATTCTTGACGACTTGAGGGAATTCAGCTTTTCACTGCAGAAGCATTTTTGAGTATACATGAATTATTTTGCCTGAAATCAAATTCCCATTAATACATCTTTGCCGTATATGTTCTCCTCTTATTTAACTTCTTTTCTTTGGTTAGTGTCAGATTTCTCTCACTGTCCACACTGTAGTTAATCCACAAATAAAGTATTCTTCTGTTTTAAAAGAGAAAATTCTCCATTCCCACTCTATGTGAGATTTAGTCTTACCAAATACTGTATAAATAGCTCACTGAGTTGTTCTACCATTATTCTGGAGACATGACCTGGAGACATCCTAAAGAGTTTCCTAATCTGCTTTCTTAGTATCTAACATCTAAAGAAACATCAGGTTTCATCTCTGAACAGCCTCTTTAGCTTTATTTTTGCTAAGCTCTGAAATACACTGTTCTTTAGGGGATAATGGATACTTGGGTTCAGTGCTCTTTAAATATACTAATTTTTCTGACATTGCCTTCCGACAGTACTCAATGAACAGTGACAACAAATAGAAAACATGAATTGGAGAATGGGCTAATGCTGATTTCCTCAACCATGAGATATTTCAGAAATCCTGCATTACAACTTCCATCTTTCCATTTAGAAAGGAAGAAAAAGTGGCCACCCAATTTTTTTTTTTAAACTTTAAAAATGATCTTAATTGCCACTAAGGTAAAAAATAAATCGAACAAATAATTATAAATTTATAAATGTAAATAAAATAAATAAATGGAAAAATAAATGAATAAATGAAACGACCCTTACCAAGGGTGTTACCCAAAAAAATTGCATAATTTAATCCACCTTAAAGGCATTCATATGTAGATAAAAACCATTTTTAACAGCATATTTGGAATTTGCAGAAGAAGCACTTTTAAAAACTAGTTTTATTTCACTTTAAAGCTAAAATCAATATACCAAAAATACCTGGGAGCTATTAAAAAGAATTTCTATTAAAAGAATGGAGGATCTAAATCTTTGGTGAGGGCAATGACTACAAATTAAATTAATATTTGAAATTATTTTGTTCATCTTTTGTCCTTTTCTAATTATACTTAATAGTTTTAATGAAATACAGTAGACCAGTTTCTTCATCAGGTCACTGAAAATACCTAGGTAATTTTTGCTATTTTTCTGATTATTAACAATGCTGTTTTGACTTATATTTCTTTGGAGGGAAAAAGACATATGAGGGAGAATCTACAAAGAAGTATTTTGCATATTTATCTTAACTGCTTATCAGCAAAATCATTTCAATGAAAAAATGCTGTCAGAATTGCTTGAAGGGGAGCAATAGTTTAATTTCATAGATGTTTTTGTTTAAAAGGACTTGGCATGTCCAACTGAAAAAAAGTGATAAGGCTGGAAATGAATGAATACATCATTTTGTTGTGCAAGAAAAATATTTTAGGCATATACTTTGGAAAGAAAGGGAAATGGAAGGCAAAAAGAATGAAAAATGCAGTATCTGAGGATCAAATCAATAGTAAATATTGTCTCGCCTCATTTTGTTCCCTGAGGATTAAACTATTTCAGAAATAGTTTTAATTCTCAGATTAAAACAAAACTAATTTGTTTTGTTTTCGTAATAAAGTTTTTATTACTACTTTACTTTGTTCTATGATCCAGAAACACATTTCTAAAATATGATGTCTTTATTTCCATTAAGTGCTTTACAAAATTTTCCTTATGATTTTTATATTCCTTAAATAACTTGCAATCCTTCATTTGAGAGGTTTTTTTTTTACTTACATAATTGAGATATGAACTTTGCATTATATCTATGATATTTATATTATAATTCATTGTGAACCTTGTAAGTGATGTCTCTGCCCATCTACTAGATTATTAATTTACAGTAGACTGGCATATCCACAAGGAAAATGGCCTTCTGTTTGGGAAGTCTTGTGGCAATCCTGCATTGTAGTAAAATATTCCCTACGCTAAAATCACTTCCAACCAGAAGTGTTGGATGTAGGGAAAATGGGAAGTATATTTCTCTTCATTAAGAGTCCACCAAGTTGAAGAAGGCTAGAGATGGAAAGTTGAAGGGGAATATTGAAGGTGAAACCAAGTAATCATGAACTTCAGAATATCTATGGATTCTCAGTTATCCAGTTCCTGGTTGTCCCAAAGGTGCTTTTCCAAGGCAACTAAATTTTGTTTTTCCTTGAAAACATTTCCCTTCTCGTCCAAGAAACAACTTCAATTCTGGAGAAGCTTCTTGGACGAGAAGTGAAACGTCTTCAGAAAAAGGTTCTTGGATGAGAAGGGAGACATCTTCAAGGAAAGAAC
The DNA here is from genome assembly GCA_036250565.1 of Sibynophis collaris. Lineage (NCBI taxonomy): Eukaryota > Metazoa > Chordata > Lepidosauria > Squamata > Sibynophiidae > Sibynophis > Sibynophis collaris. The sequence continues at coordinate 330,620 of JANHFK010003097.1, read as the reverse complement.
AAAGTCCAGTTGACTTTTGAAAAATCACCTTAGTGATGAACTTCAGAAGTTTTTCATTAGGAAATACTTATTTAGGAATTGACATTACAACCTTCAGTGCTGGAAACCTCCACCTAGGAACTTGGGGCAGAAAGTACATCTTGTTAACTCTACCAAAGCATTCAATGAATGGACTGGCTGTTACAAATGCTTCAGCCCTAAACTTTCTTACTTGGAAGCGAGCCCTATAAAAATGGATGCGATTTGCCTCCAGGTAATTGGATGGGGGGTGATTTGTTACTATTTTGATGCTGCTTTGAATAGTTTGTGTAGAGACAATGTGGCATGTTGTAAGGACCTTATGGGCATTCCTATGCTTCTTCCTTACCCTCTGCCTTCCTCTCCCCCTTTTGGTGGATTGGCCTTTTATGTTCATTTGGGGATCTACTACACATTAATGCATGCATGAGAGAGATGCCCCTCTCCCCCACTATCTGAATCAACAACACCCATTGAAGCCAATAGGAAGATTCTGAAGGGGTCAAATGACTCTTCTGTGCGAGCTAATACTAATCTCCTTTTTTGTTGTGCCTCATTTAAAATGATGCTCTCTTTTTTTTTTTGCCGCTTATCTCCTCTGCTTTCGATGTTTTAGGTGCTCATGAATATATTATGCACATATCCTACCCAATGGGTAGAACAAAATGAAATCCATTTTTAATATTGTAAAATATTCTGCTGCAGAGAAGATAACCGTTTGAGCACAAAAGGACTTACAACTTGATAATAGCTTACACATATTTTGTGTGTGTTTTGTAAGAGAATTTGCAATGGAATGCATTCAGAAAGTAAGAAATCCAAATATTTTTATTTTATTACAAAATATCCAAATGATATAAAGGAAAAAGAAAGAAAGCCTTCCAGCTAATCTATAGACAGTAATTGATACATGAATCTTTATTTATAAGGAGACTTTTGTGAGTATGTTTATATTTACACTTTTTTTAAAAGTCAGTTTTAACCGTGGGTAGCTACTAGTTTGATTTTTTCCTGTTCTTAATAAAATTGGACCAGTATTCAATCCATTATTTATTATTCCCTATCAATCTCAGTATGGACCAGATCTCGTGAGCCATTGTTTTTTAAATACCAATATTTTTAAAAACTACATTATGAACCTGACTTTAAAACAGATCCCTGAAAAATATAAGGTGTATAATTTTACAAAATGAATTTTTTAAAAAGATGCCATTTCTACTTTTAAAATTTTAAAAGTGATGTTTTTAAGGGGTACGTGTTTGTATTCAGTGTACATCTTTTTACATATATAGCGTATGTTCACAATACATGCAAAAGTGCACTCTCAGAGGATCTGAAACAACATTCAGCATTCATAGCATCCCTGAAACAATATATCTACATATCCACGTTGCCCACTCCATGTACTTGCTGTGTTTTTTTATTTGATGCACAACACTGTCATATTTGTGTGTCTTTCCCTATAGTTGTGTGTGATTTAAAAAAAAAAGGTTTGTCTGAATGTTACATATTGATATTTGAAATACTTTAAATTAGAATGACTTCTGAAGAACGTGGATTACAATTTTTCTGTATTTCCCTCTTCAGGTTCTCATTTCCTGGTTGATGACTTAAATATTACAAACATTATCCTACATTTTGGATTCTTCGATTTTCATTTAGAGAATGAGATGAGTTTTAGTTTCTGGATTACACACCAGAAAAACACTCTTCTATTTGGCAGATACTGATCTCAGCGTGATTGCCTTGGCAGGGCAAGTTTACCACCTGTCCATGCCAAGGTCTGTTTTGAGGTCTTATCTTGATGGGCAAATCAGATATTTCAGAAAAATAAAGCAGGTTTTAACACTAAAAACAACTCAATGTCTTTTTCCCCCTAAAGAAGCTCATTCAGCATCCTATGATCCAACAATGGGAGATCTCTTCATTGAAACAGAGTCTATTGATCTACTGGGTTTCTTCTTTTGAATCTGATTTAACTCAGTAGAACTGTCCTACTCTGCTCATATTTTAAAATTAGTCCCTAGCTGCTAAAATCTGGGACCAAAAATTAATGGATCATGCCACACACACTCTACTGTTGTCATAATAGACAGGCTACAATTCCCCCCCCCCCCCATACCTATTAGTAGTTTGGCCATCTTCTAGCTTCAAGTAGATTTCAAGTACATGTATTAAGAATAGTAAAGTTTGATTGCCATGAACTGAAGTCATCACCTAACTATTTGTGAGAAGGACTGATCTGAAGATGAAATAGTAGATGGTCTTCACAGGGCAATTATAGTCAAAGAAATTGAGAAATATGTTTTAACTATTCTTACTAGATAATTGGTTAGAATTATGGGTGTTTCAGTAGAATATATCTGGAAGAGATCAGGCTGGGAAAGTTATACTGGCTTGGCTTACCTTAATTTTTATATGTACCTTCATTAGAGTTTTGTTAATATCCTCATAGATACAGACAATACTTACGTCCTGTACTAGGTTACTATCTGATTTGCAGCCTTCCCTGTAGTGAGAAGTTTTCAACTTCAAATGGATTGGTCTGTTCCTCTTTTTTGCACATGTGATGCAATTAGGTTCACACAAAAATATGCCTAATTAATTGGTATTGATTAAACAGGGACATGAAATTCTAAGTTTTATTGGTTTGATGTATTGCTCAGTTTTGTGTTTACCCTGCATGATGGCAATGCTTTGCACAGTAAAGAAAGCTTGCATCTGTGTGAATGTTATGCCAGGTGCGAGTTGCGAATTACAATAACATTTGCTGTGTATAGCCTGAGGACCAAACAAGATGCTGCTCCTTTCAGAATTGCCAGCCTGTAAAGCTTGCAGTGGTGGAAGGTATGACAGAATGTATTGTTAGAAGTAATTCATATTTTAGGGCAAACGAAAAGACATACATACGTTTTTCAGGGGAAATGGCACCCAAGGCCTATTATCCAACAAGCAAAAAGATATTTCAAACCATTGCTTAATCTCTAGTACAGAAGCAATTTGCACTTTGCCAGCAAATGATCTTTAGGTTAGTTGACTTTGATACAGAAAATGTCATAGTATTTACAGACAGCTGTCTTATTAGCTATTGATTTCCTGTCACAAAGCAAAAAGACCTGGAGGAACATTTCTGTAGGAAAGTGGTGGTCAATCTCCATTTAATTCCCCTCCTGCAAGGCTTGTATTGCCTCTCCATAAAGTCTCTTAGCGGCTGCTAAGGAAAGGCAGGATTACAAACATCTTTCTGCTTTGTGCCTGCTTTCAGCACACAGTTTAGTTACATAGTAATGCTAATTTCCACATCTAATATGTAATAGCCCAATAAGGCTGCTGCTTTTTCCCAATGGGTCACATTTCTGGTTTTTTTTTTTAATTACCCTATTGTTTGGTATGTATTCAGTTTGTTTCAAGAATGTTTTTTTTTAATGACAATAAAATACAGCACTATTCTTGATATTTAGCCTTTCATTTAAAGTTTGCTTTTTAAATGTTTTCAAAAGGGAAAATACGTGGCTTTTATTGCAACTTTTCAACAGCTGTTTATGTGAAGTTACATGATTCTTGCTTTGCTTTAAGAGTCTTTCCTTTTAACCCAACTTAATCCCAATCTGGAAACTTCCTGCCTTTTTTTCCCTAGAGCTCCCAGCTTTCCCGATCAGCATGGATAACAGGAACTGTAGTGGAACATACCTTCAAGGCACAAGATTGGGAAAGCTCCTTTTATACTAATCAGATTGCTGTTTAATTTTAATGTAACTTGTGGTTATATGCAGAAAAAGACTTTTAACAGTTGTGTACTGCCTCCTCCTAACTGAATAAATGGTGATGTTTTAATTTCTAGACCTAAGGTCTGTTCTTGCAATACTTTTAAGGGAAAATATTGCTCTAAGTGCTATTGTTAGTTTTAAATACAAATTTTATGCTTGTTCTTAAGAAGCTGTGGTCAAACTGCAGAACAAAACTATTAAAAAAATGCAGCATTAATTGGTCTCTTGTTTTTTTCCCTCCTTTTTGCTCAGATACTGTAGATTATATTTTAAACCAGAAACCCCTAAGACTGTTACTGATAAGCATTCCTATTGCTTGGATGAGAAATGCCATTGCATTAACAATAAGAGCGAGGAAAATAATTGTTTTTTTGTAATTTTACAAATACATTTACTTTGTAATGTATCCCTTCTATTTTCCAGGAATAAGATGGTACACATTTTATTTCCTCTTCTAATTTTTACAAACAAGGTCTCTGTCTGATATGTTGGAGTCAGACCCAGAGACTGTTCTGAAGTCATCCAGTGAATTTGAATGTTGACAGTGGGCTAGAACCAGAGTTTCCCAATCCTAATCCAGGCTCTTAACCACTGTACCACACTGCTGTCTGGATAAAAGATAAAGATGGGTTAGATTTATACATTGTATGGAATAGTGCACCATCATTTCTGACAGTGAGAACAATCATCACTTCACTGGAGGCTTTCAAGAAGAGGCTGGACTGCCATTTGTCAGAAATGGTGTAGGGTCTCCTGCTTGGGCGGGGAGTTAGACTAGATGACCTACAAGGTCCCTTCCAACTCTGTCGATCTGATCTATAATATTTAGTATGAGTTATGATGCCCCCTGGCCATATCTATCAAATGAGATTTTAGACAGGTGTATTCTGTCAAATACTCTTATCCTTATTTGTGGCATAATAGGTGTGCATGTTCACCACCAAAACCATGTGTTAAAAAGAATCTGGGCCCTTTTCTCATTTCTCATTGTCAACTAACTTACTTAATTTGGTAATTTTCCTTAATATAAACTTTATTGCTTTGACTGTAGCACTATTTTAAAAGGACAATTGTTTGTAT